>JABXWE010014746.1:0-18126 GCA_014611495.1 Limonius californicus | reverse complement strand
GTCTAGACACCATTACGTATAAATTTAACACGGTGTATATTGGAATAACTGCCTACTTTAAGTAATTTTGAAGACGTCCTATCTTTGTATTACAGTTCTTTCGTTGACACTGTAGAAGCCCGCCTAAGTAAATACCTCAATAAATGTTTGGATATCGTGATGTACAAACTCGTAACGCTGCACTTTCGGACAACTTCGTTCTCTAACGACGTGCAACCTAGTTCTGTATTAGTTTTTCCTTAACACGGCATTTAAACTATATAAATAAAAAAAATATAATATAGATGTGGTCGGATCTAAAATGACCACGCTGTATATTGCCACAACTTGATACTTCTAACGAATTTGAAAATCTTTCTAATTGTATGATATCTGTTTTTCCTTGACATTACCAAAAACTCCATAAACTTCCATAAAGAATGAAGAAAAGTGTTTACATATGTATAAATTGAACATTCAGTAGATTGGGATAACTTTCTAATCTAGGTAATTTTGAAAACCCTTTGCTGTTCTGTTTTATGTTATTCATAAACATGATCGAAAACATATATCGTTTAAAATTAATGTAAGTGGTTAGACACGGTTACTTACAAATTGAACATGCTGTATATCGGACTAGCTGCTTACTCTAAGTAATTTTGAAAGCCTCCTGGCTTTCTATTGTAGTTATATTCTTGACGCTGCAGAAAGTCGCGTTAGTGAATATCTAAAGAAAAGAAAGAAAAATTCACATTGTAAAAATTAATGACAATGTATAGGCAGGCTTACGTACAAATTGAACATGCTGTATATCGGAATAACTGCTTACTTCAATTTTATAGCCTCTTGCCTTTCTATTGCAGTTTTTGTTGCAATTGCAAAAATTTCCTTGAATAAATACTTAAAAAAATATTTAGATGTAGCCATGGATAAATTCATCATGCATATTAGTACAACTTCCTGCTCTACATAATTCTGAGTTCCACCATATACTCAAATCCTGGGAAATTTAAGCAGTTAATTCCTGTAAAATAAAGAATATTTTGATGACGGAAAACTTAAAATCAAGAAAATGTTTGGTAACCAGAGGAAATGATGGGGGAATATATATAACTAATCTAATAAAATATTAGGGAAACTTAGAGAAAATGTTCAGAAACTTTAAGGAAATATCTAAAGATACTTCATGAAACTGTACAGGTGCCATGGGTAAACTGAACTCACTCTATACAAAGATGATCTCTTATTTCAAGTTGTGTGTTGTGTGTATACAGTAGAATTCGAAATGCAGATCTCTTATGTAGAAATGTAACCTACTGGAAAATTTCTAGTAAAGTTGCGGAAATGCGATGAAATCTTGAAGCAATCTTGGAAAATATTGAAAAACTATCACAAACCCTTAGAAATATAGAAGCTTTGGGAGATTTAGGAACATTGTTAGTTTAAGAAAATGTTATGTTGGTAAGATTCAATCAAACTGAGTGTTATGCGAATAAACAAAGAAGATTGTGCAAATTTAAGCAAATTTTATAAAAAAGAAAGAAAATCATGTAAAATTTGAATAAAATCTTATGGGGCTAGAGAGGGATTTCGAGGAAAATGAAATGTGAGGAAAGCTGTGCGAAATCTTAATAAACACATGAAAACTCTGGTTTATGAAAAAGGTATTAATTAATCCTGAAAAATATGAAGCCATTTTGAATGTTTTATCAACACATCTATTTTATAAAGTTGTGAATAAAATTTAAAATTGGAAAATTTTTGAAATAAGTCCAATTGAATTCCAATGATATGGTAAAGAAATTCTATTAAAGGTTCACATAAAAAAACGACAAATAATCCGAAAAACAGAAATCCTAGAAAACATACTAAAACTGTAAAGATATTAGGAAAATCGGAGAAAGTGTAGGAAAGACTAAATAAAACTTAGTGTGGTTTTGTGAAAAGAAAAAAATTCTGAAATAAAACATTTTTTAAAAATACAAAAATCTGGCATACACATATAAGGAAAAACAAAGTGCACGATATGTTAGTAAAATGTCGGGAAAAACCTGCTGATAATCCTGGAAAAAAATTTAAGGAGATTTAGTAAATCATGTATCATTTGGGTATTACGATGAATTTTGGAAAACATCAGGGAATGTTGAAAAATAAAATGTGTGTACATATTATGAAAAAATTCAGAGAAATCAAAAAATATGTTGGAGATTTTATTCTATTGAAAATGACTTTTAATATGTTACTTTGACGTTTAACGTACTAGTTTATTTATATTTTTGACCTGCCGGCGTTGCGGCTTTTGATTTTTAAGTTGTGTAGTATAGCATGCTCACGTAATAGTTTGTTGATTATCAATTTGAAGTTTTATTTTCAAGTAGGTACTTTGTTTCTGGGTGTTTTTAAAAATTACTTTCAATATGTTTCCTGTAGAAGGTTAAGTTTGTGTTTTTGTAATTTTAGTCTGAAGATGGATTACAGTTAATTCGATAACGTTTACAATTACAATTTTCTAAGTTAATATATTAAAAATTTTTGTGAGAATTGACATTGGTTTCGTTATATTTTATAAGACTATTAGTAACTGTATTTATTTATCAATTTATATGCATTTGCACGAAGTGTGACAACTAACTAATTCCTAAAACGCGTAGGAAAATGCAGTAAAATCTTATAGAAATCCAAGGAAAATCATGAAAAAATATGCTTTAATCCTTGGAATTCTGGGAAATTCAAGAAGATCCTGATTGCACGATTATCTTGGAAATAAGAAAATAAAAATATGTTGTGCAGATTGTTTTTTTTTCAAAATCAGAAAATATTGAGAAAAGCTATAAATTATAAAAAGCAGAACATTCTGAGGCATAAGAAAATTAAATCTTGGAAATAATCAAGAATGTTGAGTTAAAATGCTGGAGGGTAATTGGATGAAATCTTTATAAGAAGGCAAAAGTCAAGGGAAAATTAAGGTGATTTTAGTAAATATCGTAAAATTTAAAGATTGTTTGATGATTGAAAAAAAATCTCAGAAACATTTTGGTAAATCATAGAATATGTTGGTTAAATCTCCGTAGAAGTTAGAAAAATCCAATCAAATCTTAGGAAGTCACGAGGAAATCTCAAAAATATAGGTGTATGCTTGGAAATTAAGAACAATTTTAGAAAATTCGATGTAATGGAAATATCTCAAATCTTGAAGTTGATATCTAAAAAATGCTTCTGCTTATGTTTATATTGACCATGCTATACAGGGTATCTTGTTATAATGTAAAAATTGCAATTGGTTTATGTATTTAAATATTGAATACACCACTAAAAGGCCTGATATATATATATATATATATATATATACATATATAACGGTTCTTCCATTTAACCGAATCTGTATATCTTACCGTTTTCCAAATCCCAATGGTACACTATTCACTCTGTATATTAGAACAACTCAGCTACTGTGAGTAATTTTGAAAACCCTCTGAAAAGACACACATTTGTTTGTTTGGCAGACACGCTCTTTACTATATTTACACCCTTTGAGCGTGTCGATGTAAGCACGTGTGTTCCTGTCTGTCTGTCTGTACGTATTCTGGCTAATGACTAATTAATGGAGAGTAACTAAGCGACCGACTGACAGAGGACTGTCGCGTTGTGGGATCAGCTCAGCCGAGGATAAAGGAAGTGAGATATTGTATGACTACAGTGTGTTGTAGTATGTCATGTTTTCTATATTTCGTGCTTTTTGCTCCTCTTACAAGAGCCGCCCGTGAAAGAAAAAGGTAGCGACAATTAGATTTTCCACTTCCGATCGTTTCCTTTAAAAACCGAAAGCACCGCCGAGGGCCCTCCAAGGGTTTCTGCAGATGCTGGGAGTGCGATGTGTTTATAAGCACCTCGAAAGCTGTGAAACGAACGGAAATGGCGCTGTTATCTTTAACACGCCGTGCTAAAACACTGACTGAGAGTCTATTTGAAAATAGTTTGTGTAATTTCCGCTCTCGAGCCACTTGTTATAATGTAATAATATAACGGCAGATAAAGCTGCTGTATTCCCTACGAGCGCTCGTGTTCCATCTACACTGTAAAATGGAAAATCTTAAGCAATCATAACAGATTAATATACCGGGTCATATAACAAATAAAAATTTTTGTTTGATTAGTTGTAGTTGTAAGGTTTTTCTGATAACGTTTTATTATGACGCCTACGTGTCAAATATCTAGCATGGCTTAAAATTAGAAAAATATATACATTTTTTACTTTTCATTATCTTATTTAAATTTTATAGAAATATCCAATAAGTATCTGTGATAATTTCAGAAAAAACTGATTCAAATATTGACATAGGATGGGATTGCATAACGAGGGAGGACTATATCCAGCAGTGGATAGAATATGCCTGATAGAGATGAATATATACACTATATTTTACGATTCCACTGTATATATTACGTGATAAGGTAGAAAGAAATTCCAGAAAATGTTTCGAAGGGAATTCCCTATATTAGAATACCAATACAGCAATATATCGTACAGATTATTGTACGATTCCATTGTACAGATCACTTTTACTAGGGGAACGGGGGGCAGAACCGGGTAGCTAAACCAAAAAATTGGAATTGGTTCATGTCTCCTTCCAGCCTTCATGTGCCCAGTTTTCCCACGAAGTGTATTTAATTCATCTTTCATTTCTGGATGTCGTGGAGTATCCTTCTTTACAATAAATACATAATGTGTGATCTTCATTGCTTTTTGTTTCTTCATCTGAACTCGTTTCTTCCTTCGAATCTTTTGTTGCCTCTGATTTTTTTTAGCTTTTCCTTTAGATACAACCTTTCTTTTTACTCCTTTAGGCCTGGGAGACTGTTGCTTCTTTAGCTTGATTGCCTCTAGTTTATTCTTCAATGGCTAATCTGTGAATGTGGCTGCCTGGCGTCGCCGTCTTGTGGTAGTTGCTTTTCTGTTACCGTGAGGAATTAGTACTATGTCCTTAGGCGATATAGAAAATTTTATATAAATCATAGGAACTTCTGGCTGGTTTGCAATGATAGGTATTCTTTTAGGTGTTGTCTCCCGGGACGGTCGCCTAGAAGAGCCAGCTGTCGGTATTGTTTCCCTGGACGATCGTCTAGAAGGGCCAGATATAGGTAAATCTCTTTCCGCGGGGCCTTCTTCTTCTACATATTTTGTAAGTTTCCGCTCTGTAGTTTAAGCTGATGCAAAATCGCCCTTTCCAAATACATGCCAATCAATACGACAGATTCTTGTTCTATTAAAACCAGATACAGCGGTTTGGACGGTTGCAGCTCTGTTGTAAGCTTGACCAAATAACCTGCCGATTAGATATTGAGTCACTACCCGTCCAGGATTAGCTCTTAACCATGTCTTGACTTCCTGACCGTATAATGTACTTAAGGGTGATATAAAACTCACGTCTAGCGGTTGCAGTCTGTGAGTGCAGTTGGGCGGGAAGCATAGTAATATAACTCCGTGTTGCCTAGCAATATCTATTAGTTCGATATTTTTTGTATGGGTCGCAAGACCGTCTCGCAGAAGTATCACCGGGTCGTTTTATGTGTACTTAACGTGTTTTATAAAATGGTGTAACCACTCAATAAAGATATGGGCTTGCATCCATCCACTGATATGACAATTGTATGCGGTTTCTGCCGGTGCTCCGTCGAGAAGTTCGTTCTTCATTCGAATTCGTGGAAGTATTTATCAGTTGACCTCTCTCTGCCGATGTACGGATTCCCACCTGACGTCGCCCCCTCATGGAAATTACCATTGACTGACCTTTTGGCACTGTAGTTAGCCAGCTTTCATCCACGTTGTAGATTCTTGTAGGCCGAAAGTTATATTTTTTCATCACATTCGTAAATAGATCAAAAAACTTCCTGACAGATACTTCATTGAGGACCATTGCACATGCCGCTGACGTAGCATCTGAAGTTTTTAATGACAAGTTTTGATGTAGCTTCATAAATCCCTTCAACCAAGCAAGCCCTGCAATTTTGTCATTACAGTTTAAGTTGTGCTGTAGGTTATTTCTTTCAGCCAGCTGATAAGCCAGTCGCCTCAACTCCGTTATTGTTAGACCAAACAACCGACTTTCCATGTCTTGCACATATTCTTCTAATTCTTTTTTTTTGTTTGGAAGAAAATACACATTTAAACCGTCCCATTTCTTCGAAAAATAAGAATGTTAGTAGAATGTTTGTCTGAGTCATATTTGATATACCTTTACTGGTCGCTCCCTCCAATGTCATCCCATTCATTTTCTTTTTAATGCGGTCTTCAACCGTAGTCTGGGGGATTCCAAAGGTAGCTGCAGATTTTTTATATACCATTGTATCTGATAACACAGTCTCCACGGCTTTTAACGTACTACCCTGTGACTGTCTGTTTTCCTTTGGTAGTACGTACCATTTTATTGAGCTCAAAACACAAAAATACCCAAAATAACATCATTTACACCAAATACTATTCAGTTCAGAAGTCTACTGCATACTGGCGGGAGTCTAGGGAACAAGTTAACGCATTGGCTCATAGATGGGATCACCGTAAGTTACAAAAATTGAATTACGCGGTTGTGTCTTAGTACCCGGTTTTGCCCCCCATTCCCCTACTATTAGTACGAAGTTGCAGAAAATATACAGAGGAATCGCCTATAGTAGAGTAACAATACAGTAATACATAGATCACCAAGAAGATGGACAGATGACCTACGGTAAACAGTGGGAAAGCAGTGGGCAAGATAGGATTGCTTGGAAGCGAACGAGGGAGGCCTACATCCAGCAGTGCATATAGTGGGGTTGATGATGAATATATCGCACAGCATATTTTATGTTTCATTGTATATATAACGTGTTAATAGTACAAAAAAATTCTAGAATATTTCCGGAGGATCTCCTATAGTAGAATAACGATACAGGATGGTTGGTTTTTCATTAGTCAGCCTATATATTCAGTAATCTTAGAGATACAAGAAAAAGTTAAAGGAAAAAGTTTCTTAGTTCTATTTAATTTATAACATGCCGATTATTTGACTGTTCTGGTCTTTTTGAAAAGCGATTCCTGGCTTGTTACACATTAATGAAAAGAAAATTTAACGTAGAGTCGTCTGACAAAACAATGTACAGGGTATTCTGTTTGAAAAACCAAAGTTGAACTTTTTTCCAAAAACGAATAAGCCATGAAAAGTTATTATTGCCATATATATTCTAGATAAGCTGGAACTAGAAAGTTTTTCATTTAACTTTTTCTTGTATCTCTAATATTATCGAAACTATAGGCTGGCTAAAGAATAACCAATCACCCTGTAAGTATATTATAGCATGTTTAACGATTCCGATATCTAGACAACTTTTACTGTTGGGAAGAAATTCTGTAAAATTTTATATGTCTTAGAACAATATTATAGTAATATACCGTCCAGAATATCGTACGATTCCATTACTTCGATATCGTCTACTACTAGAAAAAAATTCTGGACAATGTTTAGGGGAAATCTCCTATCTTAGAATAACATTACATCAATATGTCATACAGTATATTTTACGATTCCATTGTTTAGAAGACGTATTACTATTATTAAGAATTTTAGACCAATGTTTCACAGGAATTTCCTATATTAGAATAACATTAGAGCAATATATCGTCAGTATATTTTATGATTTCAGTATTTAGACAACTTTTCCCTATTAGAAAGAAATGCTAGGCAATGTTTCGGAGGATTGTCTTGCTTTACATTATTTTACAGCAAATTTGAGGCTACGGCTATATACTTAATCAATAATCTATTTGGTTATACATTAACATTTAAAATTGGGAAAGTAAAACAAATTTCATTTTACAACTTAGGTTTAATTTTCCCAAAATAGTTGCAACAATTGCATCAAATCTTTGGATTTGCTAGTATTCACTTTCTACATTTTCAAGTAGTAGCTTGCTTGTTTGGTTATTACAATCCTAGATATGTTGTCGAGGATTCCGTTTACGTAGGATTATTTTCCATCAAATTTAGATGGGACAGTTGCTTGGAACTGAGCTAATACTTATAACAAATTGTGCCTTTTACGACGACTTACCTGTAGAATGTGTATTGGTTACAAACTCCCTCTAGGAATAATAAGGATATTGTGGAAAATATTTTAAGGGATTCCCTTTTCTGACTATTATTTAACGTCGAATATGAATATTCTACGCCTATAGACACACATATTTACTTACAAATTTTAGATATAAGTAGCTGCTTGTAACTGAACGAATAAAATAATTTATTTTCACAATTTATCTGTATGAAACTTTATACGTGTAAATGATAAGTATCTATATATTATTGAAACAACTTCTAATATATGAATACTTTTATATCAGTCTTTATATTTGCAGTCATTACTTCTTCAATAATTTAAGAAGTTCTAGAAAATGTTTTAAAGGGATTCCTCTTTCTCAGTGTTATGTTACATCGAATATGAATATTCTATTGCTAGGATACACATCTTCACATATAAATTAGTTATAAGTAGCTGCTTGAAACTGAACTAGTAAAACTCCATGATTATTTAACATTGAATTTGAATATACAGGGAATCTTTTTAGTATACATTGCCTATGTATACTTTTAAAAAGAACGCGTCAATTACGCCTATTGTGTAGGCAACAAACGTCACTGTTGTTTGAATTATTTGAGTATGAAGGTTATGTTGATGCAGTGTTTATATTAAATAATTAAATCAAAATGAGTTGAACAACAACGACGATTATTATTGTAAAACATTAAATATCAATAACAGAAAACGGAAATTAAAACAAAAACAACAGTTACAACAAGGGTTCGAAATGGCCACCTTCTACTTCTAAACAATAACCTAAACGGTGAAAAGCACGCATAGCATTCGCAAGAAAGTCGGGATTTAAGCTATTGCATTCGGTACGAATACGATCTTTTAATTCATCAATACTTTGTATTGGAATATTTGTATAAATTTTGATTTCAGATTTCTACAAGCAAAGAAGTCATTAGGCGACAAATCTGCAGAACGCGGGGGCCATGGTATAGGACCGAATTTCCCTATCCAACGTCCTGGGAACCTGTCGTTTAGAAAGTTTCTTATAGCATTCGTGGAATGCGGAGGGGCTCCATCCATCTGAAACCACGGGTCATCGATGTTTAAGTTATCTATTGTCGGAATGACCTTAATAGCTCTAAAAATTTGGCTGTATTGAGATTACCGTCAATAAAATATGGTCCGATCAACTATTCCTAGCCATACGTTAACTTCCCAGTGTATCGATTGTGAGTTAAGTTTTGTAAATGGCAGTTAGTGCGGGACCAATATTAAGAAATAAGTTTATCAGGATATTGGATAGTGGATAGAAAAGGAATTATAATAATACCGAAAATTTTGTGAATTGACTTCTCCATTTATTGTGAAAGTTGCTTCATCACTAAAAACTATCTTATTTAAAATATATTCATGTTCATTCGGCAAATTAAAGAATGTTTCACAAAAGATTGTTCTTTTTTCTTTGTCTCCATCGAATAGTTGTTGGTGATTTGAAAATTTGTACGATTTATATTTAAATTCTTTTAGTGTTATAAATACCTAGGTTTTAGAAACATTAAAATGTGAACCTATTTCTCGTAGTAATACTACGGGGTTTTCTTCAACGTAGCATAAAATATTTAATTTCATTTCTTGGGTTAAAACGTGATTACTTTTAGTTCTTATTGTATGGGAATTTATTACGCATCCATCCGATTTAAATTTTCTAACAATTGTTTATATGGTTCGAATGCAAGGAATAGGTCTTTCTGGATATTTTAGTGAAAATAAGTCGCTCACAGTTCTTAAGCTGTTACCATTCTGATACCACATTAGAATTTCCATTTTTTCGTCTTTACTGTACATGGTTGTATAAAAAATGCAAAAAGAATTTGATTGTATTGGTCACAGCATGCTTTAGTTGTCTGTATAGTTGGTTGCCTACATAATAGGCGTACTTGGTGCGTTCTTTTTAAAAGTATACATAGACAATGTATACTAAAAAGAAAAATTCCCTGTATATACATTACATTTCTAGTTATACATGGTGGATAGAAACTAGACTAGTAAATGACTTTCTGCAGTGTACGGCTTATGTATGTTCATGTATGTACGACAAGTACCTTGTAAAAATACTGAGACTGTATTTAGCATTGTTGCAACTTCAGAAATGCAGTGCTTACATCAAATTATTACATTTCGAAATATTAGTTAGTTATTAAGTCTAATATAAATATAATGTAACTGTAGCTGTACATTCACACATCATTTTTTACGACGTGAATTTAGTAGAAATAATGAAGAAGCACCTAGCATTGTAACATATATTAAGCGCTGCTTGAATAGAAGCGTTATATTTGCGAATATTCGCTAGAATATGACTGTTTCTTGATGCCTGGCGTGCGGCCTACCCAGTCGCTTTAAATAACCGGGTACCTGCGTTCGAATGAACAAGTAATAATATCGCGTTGTCTCATGCGTGGTGCTCACCACATCGCCATGTATCATGGATTTGGCACGCTACAACCGGCTGTGAGAGCAGAGATACGAGAACTCTAACCTTCCGCCTTGGAGACCAAACTCGTTTGTTGGGTGTAGTGCCGCACGATTATTATATAGCTATTTAAAATCCTAGGCAATTTTACAAGGAAATTCTATAGATATACGTACTTGTACGATGTAGAAATAATGAAAGTACTTACTTACATAAACTTGTTACATTTACATATATTATTTGTATAATAATTAAAAAATTCAAGCAAATGCTACAAGGGATTCCCATTCTTACATCAAAAGTGAATATTGCATGAGTATAGCTAAACGTCTCTATAGAAAATTGGGGTAACAAAATAATGTTTATGACTTTAGCACCTTCCAAACCATCAAATTTTTGTTTACATTTGTAAATATAATTTTTTTTTTAAATAAAAAGGAAACGTGTAAGGGATTACTTAATTTCGCGATAATCAACAAAACGTTTCAGCGTTTGAACGTACATGTATTTACATTAGTGGCTAGCCATTCAGAAACCCCTTTCATTACAAATGTCTGTGTTGGTAATTTTCTGAGTGTGTGTACTAAAAGCTTCCCGTTGTGGAGGAACAGTGTAGATTCTGGTGGAGCTTTTAGAAATAGCCGTGTACTGAATAGAATATCGTTCCAACAAGCACCGAAAAGCTAGAGCGACTTTCCAGTTATCCTGCAGGAGAGCAAGGGCTTGGAGCATCCCGATCCCGTCGCCCTACTTCAAACTACAAATGCCTCCATAGCTGGTAGGAAATTACGCGACTACTATCTTTCATTTTACGCCCCAAAATTTCTTATTCCAATTTCCTGTTCGCGTCTGTCAGTTGTTAAAGTCATTTTCTGATAAGCCTCGTCGCGACCATTATGCAATAGAACTATTATACAAAGCCGTTATCTCGCGCATTATATGTCATGCGGTGGGGAATTGCTCGTACAGAAGTTGGCAGCACTGTTTCTCGCTTCAATTGGCACACCTGATGTGCCGCCATTGCTGCTCTACAGTCTTCTATTGTTTCTTCTCTATTGTTTCACCCTATTATTTTGTTTGTGCAGATTTTCTTGTTTTAGGGCGTATGAAGCTTTTAACTTAGTAATTATGTTTAACATTTTTTCTTGTTTGAAATTTACTAAATTGTTATAAACAACGCGGTGTTCCGCTAAAATAGAGAAAAATGGGTATACCCTAAGTTATGTACAGTATAAAATACTTTTGTTTTGATATTTAGTTAGGAAAGTGTACTAAACTTGAATTAGAGTACGCTGCGCTAATACGGACATACGTTAACGAAGACACTAGTAATTTGGGTATTATTAAGCTCATACAAAATTGTTGGATGAGAAACGTTGATCACATAAAAATAAGTTTTTTCTAATAGATATCATTTCTTTAGTTCCATCTGAGATATGCTTTTACCCCCCAACTGCACACCAATAACAAAGCCAATAGATCAAGATGTGATACAAAATGTTAGTGTTTTATAGAAATCAATTATGGAATCACTTAATATCTCGAGACAGTAATTGAGCAATCACTTTGAAGAGCTACAAGTTGGAGGAGGTCTTCATGCACTTGCATCAATCATGAAAAACTATAACTGAAAAAATATCACAAACAGTTGCACGATACTCTGGCCAAAAATACAATGGGAAGAAGAGCATGAGATCGCTTTGAACCAGTTGAAAAGACACAACTGAATCAGTAAATAGAAATGTTGAATTCTATTTATCCAGAAGTTAGTTTTGAGGAAGTCTTTAATTGGACAACTGAACCACATGAATACATGGCAATTTTACAGATAAAGATTTAATTGCAGAGGCTTCGAGAGTTGTAGATAATTGCATTGGATATTATCGATTCCAAATGTGAGTTTGTAGAAGAAACTATGCTATTCGGTAATTTTCTTGATGCATTAAATGGATAAAAGAAAATAACGTTTCAACGTAAAACTGGAATAAAAAGTAATTGTTTAAAAACGTAAAGTAGCAAACAATTAGCCATTATTTAAATAAAATATTCTGTATGAATATAATCTTGTTATTTGTTTCAAAAGTAGATAGAATTAAAAAACAAAATTTTCTGGGTGTGTTTGAGGATTCTTTCAAATATAGGTAATAATTAAATACATAATTTGTAAAATTGTCAAATCCAGATGGGATTTTATTTGTTCTGATTGGCCGTTGTATTATAAATACCATTATACTATAATATGCTATTAAGACAAAATGCTTAGTTTACTTAAATAGTAGGAAAGATCTGGGTAAGTCGACGGTGTTGAAAAAGCATATTAAAGGTATAAAACGTTTATTGAAAATCTCATAGATAGGAATATAAATTAAACTGACAAATATACTCAACATAAATATCAGCAATATTAAGAAAAGCAAAGCCATTTTTATATAAATAATATAGAAACAAAAAAATTCACTTTAGTCATCTTATCCTATACCCAGGGTAAAATGGCGAATGTAATGGGGTAAGATAACTAAACATAGAAGTCGCAATAGCAGTCATCCAATTCCTCATAACAGGTGCAATATTCGTGTGACCATGTTAAATAGGAGGAACATTACATCCAGTCTTCAATGGAGGGATCTATATAATTCTTCATAGGTTCCACATGCATAATGAATGTCGCTATTTGATATAGTGGTCTGTGCAATTAGAACCCGCTTGATGTTCGTCACTAGATGGTATTTGCCGGAGTCTTTGTCCACTTGAAATCAGTTATGGTTTCCCATTGTTTTTTTCTTTTGGTATTTCTTTTTTTTGAACTTTTGAACCTTCCTTCTCTTTTCGTTTCGTTTCGATGCTTGCGTCTTTCTGCAAGTGGTAGATGATTGCTCTGATGTTGCTGTTGGTGGTATTTCCCAAAAACTAGAGATTGAACAACTTAGTTTTCCTTTCTCCGAAAATAAATTACGTTTGATGTCTCTAGACAAAGTCCTAAATTACCAGGTAAAGTACTTTCTTGTATTTCATGCATAGCCGTTATGAGTGAAACTTCTTCCCTACGGTTCGTGATACATTTATACATTCTCGGCATTATTAGAAAAAACCGGTACTAATTCTATAAACTCGTAATACTGTTAACAAATCATTTTTTTATGCGTTTCTTCAAAAACACATCATTTAGTATAAAACATTTTATATTTCCTCTTTTTTGTTGCTGGTATTAAGCACTTTTTTTATAGCCTAGAGTTATGATAACGGAATTTGTGGGCAATTTTTTCTATAAATGATCTTGAAACGAAGATTGTATGTGTGTGAATTTTTGAAAATTGTTGAAAATATAGAGACTTTTTTACAACTCTTATATAGGACCATGCATTTCTAACGTCATTCATTTTTGTATTGTCATATAACCTCATTCAGATTTCTTAGTTCCTTGTTTTTATTTATTCCGTCCATCCATCGAGTGCTTGGTCGTTCGCGTTTCTTCCTCCTATTTGGGGTCTATTCCCAAATTAACTTCGGCCATCTCTAATCTTGTTTCTAAGTTCAGTCTCTGTTTAAGGGTGTAGGAGCAATCTGAAATTATACTATTAAAAATCGATTTATTTATTCACATGTCATAGATGAACAAGTTTATGGTGATGGTAAATATTCAGTTTGCGAACTATTAACAAGAATTTAATTAAAAAATAATTTATTACTTCAATAGAAGAAATAGGTTTATTAGCGATTTTGCCGTTATTTATAATTTTTTTTAAATACCTGTTTCAACACACATAAACATTAGTATGGGGGGAGGCAGGATGTAATATATTAGAATTATTTAATTATCTTTCCTTAATTTATAATTAATTTTTAAAGTTCGGTTTAACAATTTCTGAAAAGTCGTTGTATCTTATTTATATTTTTTTGGTCTTTAAACTTCGTCATCTCCAGCAGTGGGTATTTAATTGCAAATACATCAAGATCAAATCCTTGTCTGCCCAAGGTTTGATTAATATAAGCACACGGCCCTGTTTAGGCAGGCAGGGCCTACGAACAAATATGGCTCAAACTTCTAGAGCAAATGCTTGTAAAGGCAGACAAGCTACAGGTCGGTCCTTACCTGAAATCGCTGGGTGTAGTTTCCAAATGACGACGCGGTTTAAGCCGAAAATAAATTGTAATATTGACAGTTCGAGAAATCGCGAAAGCCTCAAAGAATAAATATAATAATTATTTATTATTATCATCATCATCATCACCATCATCTGACATGGAGCCGGCTCGATGGTCAATCCTGAATTACGCCAGGCCCACCCCATGCCAGTAAGGTGGGTAGGAATTTACGGGATAGGGTGGGGCATTGCACAACGTTAGCATGTCTGCAGTGCATACCGCCAGACACCGCTGCTGCAACACCGGGTAGTTAGTAAACTACGCATCAATGGGTGTTGAGTACGTAGCCGAGACCGTTATGCTCTTAAGCAGTTGAACCTACTAACTTTGATAGCAAAGTTTGATTGACAAAGATTGCACATCTCTTAGTTTCCTAATAACTAATAACCTACTTAATATTTACTCCCAAACTTATTTAAACTGTCCATTATGCGATTATGCATTTGATCCTAATAATATTTGGTAGCAAAGTTTTACAGTGTTTTTATTTCACATCTATCTGTTGTTCTAAGGTTACTGATTGTACATCTCTTATTTTCCCACAACTAATAACCTACTTAATATTTACTCCCAAACTTTATGGGATTATGCATTTGACCCTACTAAATTTTGGTAGCATAGTTTCACATTGTTCTTATTTCGCATCTATCTGGTGTTCTAAGGTTACTGATTGCACATCTCTTAGTTTCCTAATAACTAACAACCTACTTAATATTTACACCCAAACTTATTTAAATTGTCCGTTATGCGAGTATGCATTTGAGCCCAATAACTTTGGTATCCACGCTTCACACTGTTCCCATTTCACATCTATCCCCTGTTTCAAGGCTACCGATTGCACATCTCCCAGTTTCCCATTAACCAAGAACCCACCAAATATCCCCTCCCAAACGTATCCAAACCGTCCACTATGCGACCCCGCGCCTGACCCCAATAAACCCCGGAATCAAAGTTTCACACTGTTCGCATCTCCCATCCATCCATTGTTCAAGGCAACAGAGTGCTCCCATCTTAGTCTCCCAGTGACCAATCAACCACCCAACACTCGCCGCACTGACCACCACTGCTTTACCACCCAGTTGGAAGTTCGACTCTGGATTGTACCCCCTCTGCATCCCTAACCTTCCCCCCTGCAGCTGACAGCCCGATATCGATCGCCCTCCCCCCCACCGGCACTTGTTTCGCTCTGTCTCCTTTGTGATGTTTTCCCTTTCCTCATCCTGTCACTGCCTCATCCTCCTCGCCATCCTGCCCCTCCCCAGTGGTCGCTTGATCGGGTTCGTCATGAGTATGCAGACTCTTCCCACCTCTCCCGGGATATCCTCCCCTCCCTGCGCCCAGTCTTCCCATGCCTCCCCAGGCATGCCGGCGCTTTGTATATCCCTCTCCAATGATGCACTCCACGCGCAGCATGGTCCTCCGATCCTCCCCTCCCCCCTTCGCAAGGCACAAACTTGGTGTAGAGGACGGTTGACCGGTCTTCCCAGAATATACGCCCAGCATTCACCTCTTGATGTAGTGAGCCGCGCAATACAGCAAACATACATCCGACCCCCATCACATAAAAATTCAATTCAATTCATAGCGCCAAAAATTATCTACGTTTATCAAATATATATCCGATGCCCGGCACATCGAAACTTAAAACAAATCCCATCACCAGTTGTACATGCAAAATGCTTATACCTAAAACTATTTTGTAATAATAAAATTCTTATTGTTAAACTAAAATGGAAGTTTTGCAGGCCTTTTACTGTCACGTCAAAACAGTATTCAAGTTGATGTGAATTTATTTGCCCCCATCCTAAGAATTTCAGTCTCTATCTAGGACGGCTTGCATGCCGGCCCTTTCGTTGCTATATCCGTCTCTGAAGGGTCTCCACCTGCTTCCCACCCCCGTCGCTCCCACCCGAATGCGCCCCCAGATGCCCACCCGCTCGTACAATCCTACATTCCCTTGTTTCAATATCCCCCGTTGTAATTTCTATTTTTAAGTGAATTTCATTTTTAATTTTTTTTTTGTTATTCTATTAGGCTACGGTACTACAAAAGACCACAAAAGGGCACTTTATCTTTATCTTTATAGTTTGATAGTCTGCACCCAAAACACTTTTTGAAAGTCTCACTGATTGTGAACCATCATGTCCGAGAGCGTTCAAAACACATTCGTGCGTGAGACCGTCGCCCACGCCACTCCCCGACATTTTAGACATACTACTCATCAAAAACTTTCTCAAACCAATCCAACAACAAGTTTTGCCAGAAATGGACTCGGATCATGTTCCAGTAATAATAAGTTTCGAAAGCAAATTAATTAAAAATTGTCCGCCACCTAGACTCATCAAAGGAAAAATGGAGTGGGAAATTTTTAAGGAAAACTTAGAAGATAATTACGTATGTCCGAACAATATACAAACAATCACTGATATTGATGAAGCAGTAAGCACTCTTACTGCTTCATCAATATTGATATTAATAATTGATGCCGTTAATAAGGCCACTGTACACACCACTATCAAAACGCATAGATATAGGCATCCTCCCCAGTACATTATAGAATTAATACAGCGGAAACATTACACAAGAACATTATGGCAACGAACAACAGATACATCCTATAAGCAGCAACTAAATGAACTAACTCGAAGAGTTAGGTATGAACTAGACAAAGATCAAATCTTAACATATCACAAATACATCAGCCAATTTGAACCAAGCGACCCTAATTTATGGCGCACTACAAAACGTATACTTGGTCAAATACAGCACGTGACAACATTAAAAAAAAGATAATATAACATATAGCACCGCTGAAGAAAAATGTAATGTCCTAAGTAGCCACCTTGAGAAAGTTTTTGAGTGTCCTAATACCAGAAATAATGATAACAAGACAATATCTGACTATGTAAGTAAAGAAACCCCACTCAAAGCGGGAATAATTGAACCAGTAAGAGTAGACGAAATAATATCATGCATCAAACAATTACGAAATAAAAAATCACCGGGACACGACCTGCTGCCAAATGAGGTATTGAAAAAGCTACCCAGGAAAGTAATTATATATATGTATATTTAACGCCTGCTTACGAATGGGCTACTTTCCCCACACCTGGAAACATGCTCAAGTGATAACATTTCACAAACCTGGAAAACCAACTTCAGATGTAAACAGCTATAGACCGATAAGTCTTCTCCCAACCTTGGGGAAATTGTTGGAAAGAACTATTAAAAGCAGGTTTTCGTCATTTATTGAAGAGAACCGCATACTTCCAGAACATCAGTTTGGGTTCCGAGGAAATCACTCCACTGTACATAGTTGCATAGATTAGCAGAATACATAACAAACGGTTTTGAAAATAAAATGTACACCATTGGGGTATTTATGGACGTAACACAGGCCTTTGATAAGGTTTGGCATACCGGGCTTATCTATAAACTGATAGACATTCAAACACCACACTACCTGC
>JABXWE010014736.1:0-26804 GCA_014611495.1 Limonius californicus | reverse complement strand
ACCTTACAAAATTGACGCCAAATGTTGATAATTTATTATTAAAGCATCAGGTTCATCCTTCCCACTAAAAACATTTAATTATTGCTTAGTTTATTTTATGTTTATTTTATGTTACGTTTATTTTATATAACAGATAAAAAATTTTATTTTGAGTGGTTTTAATTTAAATTCTATTAATAAATGTATAAAACTTAACATGTGTTTTTACTTTAAGTTTTTAACACTAAACTTCACTACAGTTAGAAATTTACAAAAAATCAATATCAGGTAAGTAGGGGGTCTACCAAAAACCGAAAAACATGGCAAGGGGTCTCCGACACAAAAAAGTTTGGGAACCTCTGATCTATACCATTTCAATTACCAACATAGTGTGACCATGGTCCTTAATGTCGCCTTGAGAAGGTTGTCCTTTCAAGTGATAAAGTTCACTTCTTTGTGTAAGACTGCATCAATAAACAACATTTCGGTACTGATCAGAAAATAATCCATGGTGCTTCACTAACGACCTCTTCATATTAAACAAGCAACTATTTGGTGGGCTATTGCGCACTTTGGAGGGATAAGCCCATATTTTTTTGTTTGCGGATGCAACCTTAGAAATGAAAGTGAGCTTCATCGGATAACCTTTTCAATTGCGACGTTTTGGAGTATGGTCACTCCATCTTGATAGCTCAAATAGTATAGACAGCACTGGTCAACGACATTACCACCACCCACCTTGAGTGAAACCTCCCAAAACCATCCGGTTAAACTACCACAACCTGTATACTAACTAAAAATAAAACAAAAGGAGATTGGGAATTTTCCCAAGAGCTTTCAAAAGACCCAGTTGCTTTCTTAAAGAAATTAATTTCCAACCATTTCCCTATCACTGCTAATATAAATGAAAGTATAAGAGTTCAAGCACGTTATATTCACGTTTTCCTTTCTGCCAAGCTATTTATTATCTCGTCACCTAACCACAAAAATAGTTGCTATGCATTTGAATTACATCTCACGTTCATGCAGTTAGCCAAACATTAAACAAAAATACAACCATTTGTGAAAACAAAGGTTGCTGTTAAGTTTTCACTCGTTTTACCTTCGTAAGTCGTAGAAATGCTTATGTCACCTATAAGCACCATATACAAATTAATCCGCATAATTGTACGCAATGACAACTTTACCTTCATCCAAGAGACAGCTAACTTGAAGTAAAAACGACAACGTTTCTTCGTGGTGAATGCAAAACCTCTGCCAGTTGCCTGTGCGTCCTAATGCAATTTCAAGGCAGGCCTTTAGATGTTCCACAAGTTCAACCAGAGTATCATAAGGCAACGACAATGCGAGTTGCGTCTGTAGATTTGGCACATATCCGCCTTTGGAGCAGCACTGGTTTACTGCCTACAAATCAATCACAATTAAGAAAAGCTTTTAGCACTATAATGCACGTTACCCTACCTTCATATGAGTGTTCAAAGCATGCACATCACGGAGCTGCCTGTATTTCTCCTTATTACCGCAAATAAAGAGTAACAATTTGCGAACCTGTCGTCTAACAAACGGAGCCTGCGATGTCATCATGTACTCGCAAAGAAACCGATACCAGGAATTATCAAATGCCGCAGAAATAGGTTCTGATATTTCTGAGTGCTTATGCACTTGGTATGGTAATCGTAGAGCCATCTCTGTTAGCAATTGCGGATAAGTCTGAAACACATCTGTAGCGTGACCTGCAACAGAAGGTAATACAAAATAGGGTTACAGCTGGATGGCTGATTCTACCTTTTACAAATTGTTTCAGGAAAAATGGTGTCATGTCAGGCGGAGAATGAGGCAAATGCTCCTTCAATAAATTACCACCAATGGTCGGCAACCCCTCATCACTTTCCGCATTGCGCCAATAATCAAGAAGCGACTGCAACAGCTTTAAGCAGTAATTTATAATGTCCGCTTTATGCAAGACAGTGGCTGTAGTTTGGGATACAAAAATGGAATTATCATGTGGACTGGTTTTAATGGACGCCGAGATTTTACAGCGAGACATTAACACACCTTGAAAAAATTAAACAGATAACCTCAAAACAAACAATTACTGTCTTAGAATCTTACTCAACAATCGCATAATGACAAGTTGCACTTCTCTTTGCTTGGTCCTTTGTGACACTTCTTCTGTCACCGGCTTACTGATTTGCAACTCAACGGTGAGAGCAGTTAGTAGACCATTTAGGCAGTTCTTATCACGTTCTGACTGACCGTCCAAGTCCGTAGTAAGTTGCAGCACAACCTATCAAAATACATACTTCCATTTTCTGCTTCTATAAAAAGAAAAAATGCAACATACTTGCAGGAAGGGTATTGCTCGGACACCGTCTACATTTTGTAGCCTTGGCAGGTATTCTATGAGTCGTTCCAGGAGTTGTAATCGTAGCACATGCAGTCGACTGCTGCTTTCTGAATCTTGCTCCGGATCTACTTCTTGTGGCAAATTGTCAGCCTCAGCAGTCTACACAAATATGTTGTAAGTAATTTATTTTCAACATTAGCCAATATAAAATATAAATATCATATTTTAAGAGATCAGAATATGGGCTTTTGTGGTATTACTTAACAGAAAACACCTTTTTTTAAACTTGTAGCTTCTTGATGAATAAAAGCAATAATACTATGTTTATTCAGAACATCCTCTGCAGATATTCTTTGTCTTATAGTCTCCTCATCTTACAGTATTTTGCTTTTATGAGCATTAGAAAAAAGAAAAATATTTCTGAAGTTTATTGCAACATCCCTGACCTGTTGGTCCTGAACACACGTAGGTATACAGGTTGTCAATTTGAAAACATACAATGCTTTACTTCTGTGGCAGTAAAATATGTTTTGAAAATTTCTAGAAACTGTTTCAACAGCATGAAGGGAGAATCATCATAACTCATAAGATGCTCTCCCCCCTTCAATCCTTTAGGCTCTAGCCACCCCACCAAAAAAATTTCAAACCCACTTGGTGATATGTCACTGAAAAGCTCTTACAAAATGCTATTCAATAGTATCAAACATTTTTTCCCAGACTCGTTTCAGGAAAATAGAATGGTCAACAAGATCTCCAGATTTTCGCCCCATCAAACTTCTTTCAATGGGGTCACTTCAAATCGGTTGTCTACAAAACACAGCTTCAGTCCATATTGCCTAAAGAATAATGAAAATCATTTTGAACATTTAAAGTAATATTTTATCATTTGAATTACAATAATCGGTTAAAGTTTTAGTTTTCAATTTTTCCTAAACGAGCCGGGAAAAAAATATTTGCTACTGTTTAATAGCATTCTGTAACAGTTTTTCAGTGACGCATCACAAAGTGGATGTTACCATTGGACATTTTTTTCTTTGGTGTACCTAGAGCCTAGACGTTGAATGGGGAAGGTTTACCTTATGAGTCATGATGATTCCCCTTCTATGTTATAGAGACGTTTTCTAGAAAAGCTCAAGACCTATTTTACTTTCAGAGATATAACACATTGTACTTTTTCAAATTGTTACCCTGTATATAATTAGTTAATGAATGAATAGCAACATATATGCATTGTTGTTTGCCTTTATTATTGTTTTCATAAATTTGCTGATTTATAATTTGAAATGCCAGTTTTGCATCAAATTTTATAAACAATCAATTTCTCTTATGACCGAACTATTACAACAGAACCTCGTCATAAGTCAAGAAATACCTGTACATTTTAACACTTCGAATCTGCATTTAATCTTGAGACTAAGTATCTATCAAGTATTCATAAGAGGAAGAATCCATGTTAGATAAATGGTATTTTTTTTTTAATTAGCCCGCAACATCCCGTTTTTGGGCAAAGGCCTCCCCCATAAGAGGGGGGTTGTAGATAAATGGTATACCTACATGAAATTGGTGTTCAAATAACTGTGTTACAAATTAATATTGATAATGAAACACAAGAGTAATATTAAATTTTAAGTAAATTTTTTACACTAGGCACATCTGATGCAACAAAGAAAAATTATAGAATAAAATAAAAACTTTCGGAGTATTACAGCTGACAAGGTTGTGTAATTTTGTAAAATTCAGACTTTACAAAAAATTGTCTATTAAAATGCATAGAAACCAAGCATTAAGTTACCTTACTTTTCCCTTTTTCTTAAAAATTTGAATTATAATAGGCAGAGCAGTCTTTGACTGATTTGATCAATGATGGGACAGAAACTTAAATGTTATCCCTTTCCTATTTGCGTTTATTTTTACGATTTCTCCAACTGTGTTGAAAGAGAGGAGGTTCTTATACACTTCACATATTTAACGGTTTCAACATATTGGAAACAATAAAACTGATTATTGGTTTTTACACACCAGGCTTAATTTTGATATCTTAAAATGTGATGTATACAATAAAAGTGTTCCAGCTTTGCAATGCAATGTATATTCCTACTAACATTTATTATCTGAGGCATTCTCACCTGGAAATTTGCATTTGCTAATGAACTCGTATCTGAACGTGACACTAAAGTAATAGCTTCTTGCATGTTATCACCGTAGGCAGAACTACGACCTGAAACGTTGTGTTCACCAGTGATACTATCAACACCACTTCCTCCACTTTCAGATCCTGCGCTACCACCCTGCAATTGCAATTTTACATGATTATCTATCATAAATTTGTAGCTGTTCGACATATAATATATATATAACTATAACTACAAGACCAATAAACACAGAACTACTGGAAGAAGAATCTGTAGAAGAACAATGGATGAAAATCAAAGAGAGGATGCTAGTAGCAACGGTAAAGGTAATTGGAGAGAAAAAGAAAGGAAAAGGGAGAAGCTGGTTCAGTGACGAATGTAAAAATTTGCTGGAAAAACAAAGAGAGAAAAGAAGGAGATATCTAGATAGACCAACAAGAGAAAGAGAAGAAGAATACAAAGAGGTAAGGAAGGAAGCACATAGATTATGCAGAAAGAAAAAACCAGAAAGCAACAATAAAATGCTGAAAGATATACAAGAACTACATCAGAACAAATGGGTAAGAGAATGCTACCAGGTGATAAAGAAGGCCAAAGGAAATTACCAGCCAAGAACAACAGCAGTTAAAAGCAAGGAGGGCAAACTACTATGTGACGAAAACGAAATATTAGAAAGGTGGACCGAGTACTTCTTGGAACACCGTAATAGACAAGAACAAGGAGCAGCAGATTTAGTACAGGAACAAGAAGAAAGGGAAATACAAATGGAACAAGAAATAATAGAAAACCCAACACTAGACGAAACAATAAAAACAATTAAAAAATTGAAGAACAACAAAGCCCCAGGAAACGATACGATACCAGCTGAAATACTGAAAAAAGGGGGAGCAGTATTACACAGAAGGTTATTTGAATTAGTGAAAAAAATATAGAGAGAAGAAAAACTACCACAGGAATGGAACATCAGCATAGTCTGTATGATATATAAAAAAGGGGATAAACTTAACTGTGATGATTACCGAGAAATCAGCTTATTAATTGTGGCATATACGATACTAGCAACAATAATACATAACCGACTAGAGCCATATTATGAGAATATAATAAGCCAAAACCAAACAGCTACATACGGTAGCGAAACTAGGACAATAATGCAGAGGAACGAAGAGAGACTAGGCGGTTTTGAAAGGAAAGTGCTGAGGAAAATCGTGGAACCAATTAAAGAAAGCGAAACATGGAGGAAAAAATGGAACTACGAACTATATGAAGAGCTCAAAGAAGCAGATATAGTGACATATATAAGCCTAGGACGACTGCGATGGGCAGGCCATGTAAGAAAGATGGACAAAAACGCCAAAGCAAGATGCGTAGAAGAACAAAATCCGGAAGGAAAACGAAGCAGAAGACGACCACGAAAAAGGTGGACTGCAACCGTAATAGAACACGCAAGTAATATCCTGCGCACGAAGAACTGGAGACGACTGGCAGAAGAGAGGGATGAATGGCTAAGGAGGATAGGGGAGGCCAAGGTCCGATTTGGACTGTAGTGCCGCTGCGTAAGTAAGTAAGTTCGACGTATAATGCTAGAAGTCCATAAATTATTGTAGGAATAAGGAGAGATTTCAAATAAAAAATTGTTAACTACAACTTTACACAAAAATGACAATCTATGATGAGCAACAATGGCATCTAATCATGTGCAAGACAAAGTTATGTTTAACAATGCTCATCCTTTAAGTAGATTTTACAGTCACCTGTCCCGTTTGAGGTTAACACAACACAACTTCAATGTGGCTTGTGCGTGTGAAGTCACGTACACAGTTTGACATACCCACAAATAGAAGCAAATTGTTTTCAGTTTAGCAACACAAAACTACCTGGAGGTTAGATTGCATCCATTGTTTGAAACTATTACACAAACACTTTTGCAACACTCTATTTCCATTTTAACCATGCAGGAAAACATGTAATTTTGGACAAGTCATCTTTGTTTGTACGTCAAGCTGAACAAAGTCACACGATGCACCAAACGAACAATATAACCCCAAATATACAATCAAAGCTATCTGGCATTACCTGTTCCGCTGGTGATGTGCGCAACGTAGAACCATCTGTAGCAGCCGTACTGCCTTCATCATCAGAACCAGCTGCTGATACAGTTGTGTCGCTGTAATGACCACCTTCTTGTACTTGTCCACCAGCTACCTGCAACAATTATGAAAACCAATCCTTATACTCACAACAGTACCTACTTTCCATTGTTTATACAGTTAACAAAGCATAACTGGGTTTTAAGAGTCAATAATTCTACCTACTTGCAAACTATGAAGTCCTTGTTGTCCTTGTTGCATACCTCCGCCGAGTTCATGTTCCTGAAGACTAAGCGCAATGGCCAATTCAACCATGGTTTCGTCATCAGCATCTGGAGGAATATCCAATAATGGTGGAAATCCAGGACCACCTCCAAGAAGAGCTTCCAAAGGGTTCATATTGTGGTTATCAACGGAACCGCCAGGTTGCTGGAGCATAGCTATCGACTCTACTGTATCTACATCGTAAGCCCCACTTCTGGGCTGGTGCTCATCCTCTTGGCTAGACTGAGGTGTAGCTCGTGGAGGTTTATCATCTTCTGATTCCATGCTTATTTCTGGCGAAACATATCTAGTGTTACGATTTAATTCAGAAAACATCGAGAAATACGTCATCTTACTTCCAGGTGGTGTTCCACAGTGGGGAGGGCTTGGAATGAAAACGCGTCGACGGCGGCTTTTGGGTTTTAAGACGCGATTCAATGCTTGCTTTGCACTAAAAGCAATGGCAGGATCCTCGCAAAGCAGTAATTGCAAATAGACCGCAATGGTAATATTACTGTAAGCATCGCAACTGTTAAAGGCATGAACGATTTCTACCAAAGCATGAACCAACTGTTCTGTATGTTTAAGACCTGGCAAGACTACGGGAGCAAGTGCTGGATTTTCTGGATTTTGTGAATGCAAGAGCCAGAGCACATCCATAAGTTGTAACAGAAGGTGCTGGTTTTTGCTTGCTTTTATTTTAACTTCTACAAATAAGACAGTTTAATTGCAAAAAGGGCACCAGAATGAAACAAGATTACCAAGTGGATCATCCAAAACCACATCCTGTATTGAGGTCTGGGAGTCTGCAAACTTGACTAGATTTTGAGGTCGTGCAACAGCAATACCTCTCACAATCATTACAAGGCGATAGTAATTCTCGGCGTCAATGTCCACGTAATATTTTGGGTCCATTTCAGTCATCGTTATTAAACTACTAAGCACGTGTTGAAGAAGTGATTGGTCCTAAAAAAAACGTACATTATGTTTATAAATTACAACAAAACTGAGTTTTTACTTTATAATTATGGTAGCTTTGTTTAGAAGAGTGCAGAGCTGACAAAAGCCCTTTCGAATGTATTTGTAAAGCTGGCGGTGAAGGCAACGTAAGCAGTTGAGTGGCAACTGTTATAGACAAGGGTTTATGGGGTGCCAACTTTTCTTCGTTTATGTAAAGAGAAAAGCTACTATCTAAAACTTCCAAGACTCCCACAATCAATCTAAAACAAAAACGGTCTGAGAAAAGATAAACAAAACAAAAAACATTTGTAACTACCTTTCAAGAGTACTGAGCGGAGCAGGATGAGTTGCTAGTTGCTCAGTTTCACTACTACATATGTTAGAAGCTACCGGGGGAGCTACAGAAGTACTGTTAATGTTCTCCTCATTTTCTTCAGGCCACCCAAACGATTCTTTGGTTTTACCATAACTGAAATAAGTACATCTTGTTAGTGTTTTCCTTTTTTTAAAGGTCAAAAACAGCAAAGTAAATGTTGGGAGTATTTATTTTACATAATAAAGCTACTTATTTAAAATCTGTTAGTCGTAACATCCCAACAACAAAACGCAGATTTTAAAACTCATGGTTAGCTTTCACCTCACTTTTACAATTTTTTTATACTTCTAAATTTAAAAATAGTTAAGAATTAAATAGGTAACTAATACAAACATGTAAATCACTGATTAGACACATTTCCTGCAAAATAAATATAATTTGTAGGTTCAATTTTATTATTTTTAGTTTACAAAATCTCACTATTCAGCATGAATATTTTCCTCTCTAAAAATCATTTCTCTCTCTTCCACAGTAAAATTAAAAATATTCATTAGTACATGCTAAAAATAAAAACTAGAAATTTAGCAACTTATTTCCTGCTCATTCATTTTTACTTAAAATATTGTTATGTATTCTTGACCTTTTTTGCAAAAATTAATTGTCCCTCATCGTATGTATGTGCGAGCAATAGTAATACTTGGTGGATATATCAGTAACAGCTAGTGACGAAAAAGCAGAAAACTTACACTTTAAGGCTATCCACCATAGTGATAGTTTCAGGATCTTGAGATGGTCCAAACATAACAGTCACTTTTTTGTCTGCCTGGAGACTTTCTTCGCGTGTAAAAGGCACATCGTACCAACGACTGCGGCTTATAGATATCGTTATGATTCGTCCAAAGACTTCTATGAAGGAGGGTGCTCTATGTGGGTCTTGAGTTCCAACCAATACTCGAATCCCTGTAGCAACAAAATAACAATATCAAATTTTATTGGACCAAAACTTCAGAAACTTACCAGTCATTACTATATTGTTATCTGAATTGGTAATCTCAACATTAAAACCCAAAGGCTTTGTGCATACAACATACAACCCAGTGGTATTAAGACGGTGCTTGAGCTGAGCCACATTATAAACCTGCAGAAGATCGTTTCCTCCAACATCCACTTCGTTCATAGGCTGGCAGTGTTCAAAGAAATCAACGGGGAAAGTTAAGGAACTCGATGTTTTTCCCGTTTTAACTATCTTCTTCTTACGAGTCTTCACGGGTGGATGCATCACCGCTGGTTGTATAGTAGGAGACATCCAAAAACCTACAAATTTACAATATGTATAGAATTGAATTAAAGTAACACAAAATTAGTTAACAATTACCTGTTTGATCCATATTGGCCATGTAAATTTTAAGACTACCGTCTTCACACAATAAAATAAGGGTAGTACGCTGTTCTGCTCCGGAAGTGTGCCGAATGGCTACCATGTCAGTAATCTTTGATTTCGACGGAACCACCTTAATTTCCTGTATGGCTATGAGATCTGGTTTCAGCATCAGTATTACAGGATTGTTACCTATAAATGAAACATTTTGAATTACACTTTCATTTCTATTGTATAGTATACAACATAGCCATTTTAGTTTGCCTACGACATTTACAAAATTTGAAAAGTAACTTCTAATATATTTGTAAATAATTAAAATAATTTAATATATTTTTTCATTTATAGAACACTAACTCCAAGACATTTCGAAATCTATGAATTATATGTACTCTTATTGATGGAAATGCTATCATTATTACTGAATCAAGAGACAGTTTTTATTCACTACAATTATAATTTATTTTTTAGAAATTTAGTAAATATTATAGCTCCATGAATTTTTCAATAATTAATAACCTAAGATTACAAATATATCCAAGATACTTCAAAATCATTTAATGGAAATACTTTTTGTGCCTTGTTACTCTTTTTTTTATCTTCCCAGAATATCAACATGCTACACCAAAAAGCAGTTCTGAAACAGTTTGAATCATATTGCACATCAAAGAAAAATGGTCGAGTTCAACAGACATTTATTCTTCAAGAGAGACCAAATTGAAGTTGAATTATTTGATTTATTCTCAGCACATATATGAAAGCTGGCAAATATGTGAATTTAAAAAAGCAATAGACTACTGTAAAGCAGCGAAAGTAAAAAAACCGCCCAAAAACCTATAGGAAAAGACACTTGAAGCTGTAAAAAAGAAACCAGACACAACAAAGGATTGAAAAGCTATGAAGACGGTACTGCCGAAACAAAAAGGAAAAACCTGGACAATTTATATGAAGCAGGTGTGGAATAAAGCATGGACCAATGAAATGTGCGGCATTTGGTCTTATTTGTATAGGTGTGGCAAGAGCATTCAATTTGTAACTATATGTAAGATAGGCTAAGCAAGTTGAAGTTGAAACAGCAGATCAATTTTGCATAGATTAAGTAGAAATAAAAAATGTTGTTATAGAATAGAATATTGGACAGAAAGAACAAAAATGTAATACATTTTAACAGAATGTGTTACCAGAATGACTGTTTAAAAAAGTAGACAAACAGTTTAAAGTACAACTTGTTAAATATTATTAGAAACAATTTGAAGGTATTAAAATATTGTCACTTACAATAGTAAATCTAGGATTCCAAGCTAAAAATGTCGAAACTTATAATAATTTTCTAATTACTAAAGCAAATGCAATGCCAATACTAGCTTTAAAAATATCTGCTGAATTACAATTGATCAAAATAGTTCATATGCTTAATAATGAAGTAACAATTAAAAAATTATATAAGAAATAAGGAAATGGTTGAAGGCAGGAGAAAGTTTAAAGACCCGTATAGAATTGAGCTAAGGGAGAATGTAAAACAGGTTGTTAATCCACAATTCCAATACAACATAAATTGAAAGCTACTTTTTGAATTAGTAAAAAGAGCAATAATTGCAAAAGTTGAAGAACCATTGCAGTGGATTAATATCTTGGTTATTGTAGAAAAACCTAAAAATCTCAAGTCTCTGTTACATCCCAAATATCTAAATTTAACAATAAGCAAATTCCTACTATATGAATAGCTACTATCTGTCCCAGGATTCTTGCTCCTGACGTCATCTGCATATGAAGTAATCAAAGAAATAGCTGTTTAGCACTTTTTGCATTTGTTACCGTGTGATAGTCAGAGAAAACAACAGAAATTGATTTCTGCTATTACGCCAGTTAAGTTACGACGTGTGCCTAATAGGCCCGGCAATACATATGAGTGAAACAGAAATAGTACAGCACTGTCGAAGTTTGGTCGGCCGCCAACCGTCTTATGAAATTGGTTTTTAATTTGATTTCGTGTTTGTGTCAAATTGTACCCATTGTTTATTTTGTGGTTGCTTATGGATTTTTGCTGTTTTCCTGGCCTTCATTAGAATTACAAACAGTTCTTTTCAGAACTCCTTGTGTTTACTAGCGTTTTTCGTATGAGGTATGCAGTCGGCTTCGTAAATTTCTAGGTTAGGTTATGCACAAATATTTGTTTTTAGAAGCAGTTTTGAAGTCCTTACAGCAATGGCCGGCAAACGTTTAAATTCTCAAGCCCAAGCAATGATTATTTCGCTTTTAGAGTACTTTGAAGCAGAGAAAGTAAATGGCGGGCCACTGTTACCACTAACTGCAGTTCGTGAAGTATGTAAATCTATTCATGTACGTAATGTTAAATAAATATAAATTTTACAGAGTAGCAAATGCATTAAAAATCAGCGAAGCAAGTGTTACAAGGATTAAGCAGCGAAGTAAAAGAAATCCGATTTTGTCTAGTCCAGGAAAGTCAAAGCCTAGGCGTAAATCAAAATCCACCGATTTACATGATGGTGTGAAGATGGCAGTTCGAGATACACTATACGACATGCATAAACAAAGTACTTAAATAATTAGAGGTTAACTTAAGATATTTAAATTAATTGTAAATTTTTAGAGAAGCATGTTACATTGACCACGTTGAATACTGAGTTAAGGGCTAAACAAATATCACAAATTAGCAGAAGCAGTTTACACAGAGTTCTTCCTTCCATCGTATTTAAATTTGCAAAGGAAAGTAAGAGAAGATTTTTAGTGAAAAAAACTAATATTGCTGCCAAGCGAGGGTGCTTTATGAGAGAATACGTGAAAAATTTAAAGTCTCCTATTAGAGATATCATTTTTCCAGACGAAACCTGGATTTACTCTAAGGGAAATCCAATAAAATCATGGCAAGACAGTAATGTGAAGAGCGTCCGAAAACCTGAAGGCTATGATGGCAAATGTTACATAATTCTGCATGCTGGTGGTACGGGAGGCTTTGTTAATAATGCAAGTTTAATATTTGCTTCAAAATCAAATTCTGCTGATTATCATGGAGAAATGAATGATTTATTCTTCAAATGGGTAAAAGAACAGCTACTCTCCAATTTGGAAGGACCTTCATTAATAATTATCGATAATGCTCCGTGCCACAGCATGTTGCTTGAAAAGCAACCCACTTTGACAAGGAAAAAAGCTGAAATTGCCCAATGGTTGATTAACAATAATGTGTCATTTGAAAATACCATGAACAAAAATGAAATATTAGCACTAGCAAAGCTAAATCAAAAACTAAAAAGATATGTTATTGATGAATATATCAGAAAACAAGGCCACGAAGTTCTTCGCTTACCACCATCTCACTGCAACTTCAATGCTATAGAGTTAGTATGGGCTCGAGCAAAAACCTATTACTACAAACATATAGGTAGGGATAGCTACGGAGATACACAGGTTTTAGACATGTGGAAGGAAGCCTTACAGCATGTTGGTCTAGATGTTTGGGAAAACTGTGTAAGACATACGAACATGCTCATCACAAAGTGGTACGAATGTCAGCAACTCATCGAAGAAGCCATTACAGAAATTAAACCATTAGTAATTCACGTATCTGGTTCTGATACTGACAGTGATATGTCAAGTGAAAGTGATGTGGAAAAAGAAAATGGCATGACCAGGTGTTAAAATTTATTTGTAAACGTCGTTAATTGTTTTTTACATTTATTATACTGTAGCAACCAGAATTAGCAAAAATATTTAATTTACATTACTTTAAGCTCTTTGTTGTATTACCTTTATGAATGTTAGACTCATTGGTTTGTTCAGTAGTGTTTTAAATAAATTATTTTGATCTAGTTGGTTTATTCTTAATAGTAATTGAAAATTGCTTTTCGCCATTAACTATTTGACATGGACAAAAGTATGCCTCAACAATAAAAGCTATTTGTGCTGTAGCATAAACCATTTTTAATAAACATACTATGATAATTAATGTATACTACTGACAGTTCACAAATTTTATATTTCAATGAATTTTATTTTTATTAATCAAAGACATGATTTCAATTTCCTTGGATAACTGGAGCTAAAATGTAAATGATCACAGAGTACCTAAGACTGAGGTTCATTTCAATACATTGTGCAAAGTTATAAAACCTAACCTCACTTTTTGACTTTGACATTATTATAGCTGTTAAATTACCAACTTGGTAGTTAATCTTAACTCATACACATCCGCGTGTGACGTCAGGAGCAAGAATCCTGGGACAGATAGTAAATACGTGGAGATAACTGAAAAATTAGCTAGCAAAACTACATCTATAGTTTTAGACTTAAAAGTTGGGTTCCGTCAAGTGATACATATACGTAGAAATTTAATACGCTTCCATTCCAATTCAATATGATACTAGAACATTTCATACATATGCTAGGGTAAAGGCTATCTGATCAGAGTAAAGGCTATTTTGGAAACATAAAATCCAAGAAATAAAACTGATCTTTAAAGAATCTTAGGTACAGAAAATTATTTAAGATAGTTATATTTAAAATTTTAAATTAGAGGTTGCTGTTATTATTATGAGAACATATAATACCAACTTACTACTTTGCATAGCACAGCAAATTAACCCGGGATGATTGGGAATCTCGGTCCATTGACACAAAGGCTGTGGAGTGGGATTCTTTCCACCGTTGCTTTTAGAACCGGTTGTGGCAGTGGTCGGAAGAGTAATAGAAAACACTACTGTAAGGCAATTGCTTCGTGGTGTTATGGGCGATATAAAACTCTTGCCTTGGGCATAACTGTAAAACAGCAAACCCAACGTATGTGAATAGTAGATACTAACGCCACCCCCTGCTACTTGTCCATTTACATCCTGAATGGGATTAAAAAGCACTAGTTTAAGGAACTAATTTATGAATTGGAAACTTACAGTTACATCAAGGTGAAACACTTCCAAAGTGTTAGTAACATAAAACGAGCCATGTTTGGCGGAACTCTCTTCGTTCAGGATTTCAGTGTAAATGTGACCGGGCGAGGACATCAACAAAATGTTGTAAACTCCATCTTCGTACATGAAAGTGCAGTCCCTGATCTTCCCACTGGGCACCAGGAAATAATATTGAGGACTCAGAGCGTCCTTTGATAAATCATATATTTTCACAAAATCAGCTGTTACCAAAGCCAACTGTGTTTGAGATCCTGGCAGCCAAATAGCTTTAATTATAAAATTGCCCGTTTCCAACTGCGGGTGCAACACCAGATGGTCGGACACTGAACCGGTAGAAAGAAATGTCAAAACATGACAATCTTTAAGGCCGCAAACAGCCAAAAAATCCTCGTTGCAAGGATTACTGGACAGTGTAAGAACTGTGAAAGGAATTGGAGCGGATGCTAGTCTAGTCAGAGTAAGTTTTCTGGTAGATGAATCAGCTTGCTTTAAAAGAGCGGAGAGCTGCAAGACAGTAATTTTCCCCTTTTCGTGGGATACGGCTAGATGCTGCCTTTTGCCGTGGGTAGATGACATGCAACACATAGCAACACGACGTACTATGTGAGCTGATAACAACTGACGGATCGTCTGCCCCTGTTCACCGGCATAACTCATGCGAACATTTTCAAAAGCACCCTCTTGAGATCCCAAAGTAGGCACCATAAGTTGATCCGTGTGTACGTATTTTTTATCAGTAGAATGCAGCTGTTGAAGCGCTTTTAGGGCACGGGCGTGGCATCCCACTGGTGATGTGCGGCTACAGCAAGCTTCTACGGCCGGCACTAAAGCTTGAACCAACTCGATCAACGTGCCAGGTACTGGACAACCGCCCATGTAAGTAAACAACCACTCTCGAGAGCCTTCCAACTGTTTAACAACATTTGCCATTTTTCTATCTCTACGGAACATGCTTCGATCGAATGTTATGGGTGAAGACGCCCGTCGACGTAATGAACTGGTCAACATATTTTCTGTAACATATCCCAGAGTAGCATTGCTTGATGATGTGTTGCCGGAATCTCGTTCCACAGCAGACTGAGGACTGCGCTTGACGAGCGCCTGGCACGAACCGTCCTCTTTGGCTCCACAATCACAAAAGAAGTTACCATACTTGGCGTACGTAAGTTCGTGACCACGGTGACATACCCGGGCACACACGGAGCAGACGCCGACACCATCCAGCATGCGACAGGTGTGACAATGATACCAGTGCTGGTTCATAAATTCCTTTTGGGTAACTGTAAAGGTGCAAAGTTTGTTGCAGAGGGCATCCTCGTCCGAGTCGTCTCCACTGTCTTCTTCATCGTGTAATTCGTCGGGCCATTCCGAATCCATCTCCAAAGGTGTTTCACCCTCCCACGGAGGGCTGAATGCGCGGCAACCTAAGCTCTGCACTTGATTTGTTAATCCTCCCACCAAGTCGCCGACATAATCCAAAAGGCAACATGCGGCTTCTAACATTACTGTATTTTTTGAAGTCTCAATGTCTAGAACTAATTTGTCCACCACTTCTTTTCTGGTTAGGTATTGCCTGCATACTTCTAGCCATTCCGCAGTTGCGGGGAACAAGTGAGCGTGCCCCTTACCACTACCAGCATCAGCGAGCATTGTCATGACCACCATTAGATCAGTAAATCCCGACCCTTCTAAAGCTGGAGACAAAATATGTGACGCCACTGGTAATAGCGCTTTCAAAATTGTAATCGCTACGTCTTCAGACACATTGCTGCTTTGTTTTACAATAAATGAAGTGAGAGCTTGTAACAGTTGGCTGTTTTCTTGTACCAAAGATTTCTGATCGTCGCTGGGACTTGGTGAGGGATTAGATTCAGAACTAGCAACATGTGTGGAATTCCACTGAGCGGAGGTACCACCTCCTTCAGACTGTTTTGAACTGCTCTTAGTGGAAGATGGAGTTTCGCTAGTTTTTGCTGGTACTACAAGTGTGGGAGTTTGCACATTGGAAGATGAAGAGCTACTGGTCATGTTATTTGGACCAAGAATAACATGGCGAAGCCACACCTAAAAGAGAAATTCAAATAAAATTATTATGCTAAAAGCACAAATATAAATATTAATAATTAGTAACAGTTTTACAAAATTCTAAATTAAAAACATTTTTTAATTCCTTATTTATTCTAGACAACTTGTATCTTTTGGTATCAAGGTAATTTAATTTCATCTAACCTAAACTTCAATTTAAACTGTAGCTAGTTCCAATCTAAACCTACCATACCATTATTCAAATTATAATCTAAATCTACTATTGCTTTTGAAAATGACATGTAAAATGTCGAAATATACATATATAAAGCTGCAATAAAAACCGTTGAAATTGTGACTATTATTATTATTAAAATATAGATATGAATTTAAAAGAAGTAAAGCAAGAAACAATTAATAAAAATAAAGTAAATTAGAGCGGGTCGTGATAAGACATCTTGAAGTTGGCAATAGAGTTTGTCAACATTTCACTAGTCGAAGTTTGACTGTTGTCTATGTTGAATGTCAATTATAACATCTTTGTTAAAATTGTATCCTATCCAAAGTTTTACAAGTACCGTTTTAAGGACATAATTGACAGTGTTTAGTATACTCTTCGACTTTCCAAACCTCAAATAACCGCTTAACGGTAGGTAGGTGTTAGGTACTTATTGAACAATGGGTATTAAAAGATTTTTATTTGGCATTCCCTCAAATTTTACCGACTGTGAATTTCAGAGACGGACTTGAAAACACATTTATGTTGCAAAATGCGGTTTATTGCATATCCCTAGATAGGTTTCTGCAAATAACAAACAAATATGCAATAGTAAATCAATTAACAAGGGTTTCCTTAATTACACTTAAGTGACAATTGTAGAATGTAAGCACAATAGGAATTTGATAATAATCGCCCCAATTTAAAAAGAAAGTAGTCAAATAGATTTCTAGTGCATTATTAACTGCAGTCGTGTAACATCGTGTGTCATGGCTGATATATGGAGACCATTTTCGGGCGATGGAGAAGCGGAAATGTATATTAATAACGATATAAATATTGAAAACAACGATAACAATGTAACGGAGGGAGATGAACCGTGTTTAAGTGATGCCGATCAGAGTGATTCTGGAAATATTCGCTACAAAAGGTTAAGTGAAGACGCGCCGCAAATAGTTTTAATTGTTTACAATGGGTTTTTAAAGAGAATGCCAAGTAGAGGTGCCTTAAAGGAAACTGCAGAGCTCACACAGGTAAGAGTCTGGCATAACATATCGGGATACCCCATATGTTTTCAAAATCAAAATCCGTACTCTTATAATTAATTTTTACATCTTTAATTCAGGTCTCATACTGGAGAGTGTGAGACATTATTGCGAGAGGAATGCCCAAGATTCATGCCACTTCTTCAGGTTCTCGTCCCAAATTTGGAAAAATCGACAATTTTACCATAGAAGTTGTTCGCCACAAAATTTATGCAATGTATGCTACAAATGAGGTGCCAACAATTAAAAGTTTATATCTTAAGTTAAAGGCAGATGATGTAGAATTTTCCTACACAGAAAAAACATTGGAGCGGTTACTAAAATCCATGAGCTTTAAATAACAAACTCTAGATCGGCGCCAGGCAATTATGGAGTCGCCTCGTTTAGTAAAAAATAGAGCAGACTATATACAGGCGATTAAAAAGTACCGGCTAGAAGAGTGAAATATTGTTTATTTAAACGAGACTTAGTTATAGTGATAGACAATGCAAGTTACCATTCGTGGAAAATTAATAAAGCACCAACAATGAGTTGCAAAAAAGATGCTTTCATTAATTATTTGGTTTCTAATTATGTTCCGATCTACGAAAAATATACAACAGAGGAACTAATAAAAATCGTTAAAAAATAAAGGGCGAGAAAGCATACGCCACCGATATTTTTGCGAAAGAACATGGTCACGAAATTTTAAGACTGCCCCCCTACTATTGCATTCTCAACCCTATACAGTTAATTTGGTCCAAGTTGAAAAACAAAGTGAGGAGGGCCAACACATCGCCAAATTTGAATGCAGCTGTTGTAGATTTAATAAGAACTTGTGTAACCGAAATTGGTGAAAATAGCTGGTAAAATTGTAGCAAACATGTTGTTGAAATTGAAAATAAAATTGTTCCACTCTGTACAGTTAATCCACTTGTGATAAACCTGGGCAGTGAATCCGAAACAGAAGATTTCTCTGACTTTGTTACAAATTATTCAAATTACGTTCAATACGGCCAATCATGTCTCTTGCTGTTGCAGGGCTTAAGTATAGTTAGAAATGCGGTAAAGGTAAATTATAATCTGCTAACACCTATTGTTCAGTAATTTTCTACCTGCCTATCGTTAAGCGGATATTTGAGGTTTGGAAAGTCGAGGAGTATACACAGAAATCAAAAATAGCTATTTTTAAAGACTCGCTTTATAAGAAACTGCTTAACACATGTACGAGTTTAGCTTCAAATATTCCTTGACATAAATGCCTACTGCAAGATCATGTTTATTCCTTTTTATTTGTTTTTAATAGGTGAGATCAGGATTGCGGATTTCCAGGAATCTCTTCTATACACTGCAGCCATTATAGGTTTGATTGATTGATTTGAAAGAGCGAGATCGAGGACGCGGTTTTGCAAGCATCTCTAAGCACTGCAGCCATCATTGGCTTATTGTACATCCTAACTAAGAATTTTGCCTATCTGGGATAATGCCAACTCCAGTAGTAATTTTTAACATGTCACACATCGCAGTGGTATGGGACCTACGACTTTACTTCTTATCCGACAGAAGGCGCACTTTTAGAATTTTCCCTGCTAGAAAAATCCCACCGACCTCGGCCAGGTTCGACCCCGCGTCCCTTGGATCTAAAGGCAAATACCCTAACCACTAGACCACCGAGGCCACCGATATTATAGGTTTATTGTACACCCTCAATATCAATTTTGCTTGTAATGTGTTAGTTCCAAATCCAGTAGGAATTATGAACATGTCACACATTGCAGTGGATCAGGACCTACAGTTTTATTTCTTATCAGACAGAGGACCAGCTGGCTTGCAGTTTTTTCAGGGTTAGAAAAATTATACTGACCTCAGCTAGATTCATGGCAAATGTGTTAACAACTAAACCAATGAGGTCCGCAAGTTTATATTTTCAAGTATTTTATATTAAAATTGAAAAATTTCTGTTTTACGGAATATATAAAACATGTCAGTCGCTTAAAATATGTGCAACACAGTCAATTAAAAAAAAAAAATAGGAAATTTATCTTTAACTCAAAACAGTTTTTCTTCTTCTATAATTGGATACTTATATCTATTCCTCCACAAAAGGCAAAATAAATTTTAAAAAATTCTAGAAAGTTGGAAATAGTATCGCAACTTAAGAAATTGTCAATTTCCTAAAAACCAACCGCACTCAACTCACTCCCAACATACTTGCATGCTTAAAAACCGTATCTTAATGTAATTTAATAATTAAAACTGTATAATATGACATTTATCAGTTTGGCTTATCAACACAACCAAAATTCTTTCATATTCTGAAAAAAGAGTTGAATGCTGGTGTAATTTTGCATGGATACCCGGCAACAATTAGGTGTCACCTACATAAACCTAATTTGTTCAATATAAAAGATACATACCTGCAGTTTGTCACCATCCACATTAGCCAATTTACTCATACTGCTACACAAATAATTCAAACTAGGGTCCGTAGAGCTCTTTTCAGCCGCTTGAAACAATTTATTGAAAAAGTGCAACACTCTAGTGCTGTACTGTTGGGACATCTGTGGGCTAGAGACGGACATGAGCACTTTAACCAAATCTTTGTCGCCGGTAAAAAAGCATTCGAGGGCTTGCCTGCCAGAAGACTTCTCCAGTATTTTCTCATAAAATTTAAGACAGCTGTGAAGCATTTTTTCATCAACGGCCACATTGCATGTGCTAGATGATGTGTAATTAATTATCAATTTGTAAGAATGCTCCAGGAAATGCAGGTACACCCGCTTTTGGTGTTCGTCTGTTTCGGTGTCTCCAATCATTTTGTCCAAAGTTTTGGATACATTTTCATGCAAAAATTCAGTACGCAAGTCCAAAGTGATCAGGACCAACAATTCTATTGCCTTATTTTTAGTGTCTGTGTTTTCAGTTTTAGGTGCATGTTGACAAATGAACTTCACTAAGCATTGAAGCAATCGCTTCAGTGACAAGTTGATGCTAAATGGAAATGTAACTGAAAGAGTTGACACATGAGTATCGATAATTTTCAGTATGTAGCTTTCTGCAGGAATGATGTCGTTTAGATACGGGGTCTGAAATAAGAACTGAAATAACTAACTACAGTAAAGTCTTTCACAGAAATCCTTACCCAACTGCAATCTTCCAAAGTAGAAACGTTCCATTGTTGAAGTACAGAGGATGCAGCTGTTGGTAAAAATGAACTTAATTCAGTAGCCAAAACATTGATTAAAGTGTTGCGGCTCGACGCAATAGCTAACACTTCTTGCAAACCTTCAAAGTCTTGCAGAGAAAACTTTCCTGAAGGTTCACTTTGCTGTACCATGCAATGTAACAGAGACCATCTGAAAAAGTTTTCCAATATAATTATCATTTTAAAAATAAATTAATATAATTAACTGCATCTCGGAAAACTTAATTATTGATTAACAATAAATACACTAACCTTGTACAGTGCAAAATAGCTTGCGTAAGACGAAGTACATGGGGCAACAGGTCCTGAACGTAAGTGGCTCCAGAAATAGTTACTCCTGACGCATCTGCAGTGTTCGTTTCAGCCTCGTCTATTAATGATACTTGTACTTTTGCTAGTACAGAATCAAGTAAAAAGAGGTGCCATAATGGTGGAAGACTTTCCTTAGAAACTGAACCTGCATAACAATAGTAAGGTATGTTAGTTTAGGTTATGTAAAATTTGGTTAAGTCAGTAAAGTTACATTGAAACTATGCTAGTTAAGATTACGGTGCCTTAGATGGCCGAGAGATTTGTTATAATGGAGAGTGGAAACAATTATTGACAGTTAAAAAATTTCTTTCTATATACACTATTAGGAAATTTAATAAATTTGTGGTCTGTTTGTTGTAGCTACAACATTAAATTTTAGTTAGATTAAGATAGAATTGCGTCAGGTTCAGCTAAGTTACTCAGTCACATAAGTGCCAAGTTTGTTTTGATTACATTCATTGGCAGCCTTTTCGTCCCATTGCTGGGCATCGGCCTCTTCTCTGCCACGTGTTTCTCCTCAGAGTTATAGTAGAAACCCGGAGGGACAATAGTTTAACGTCGAATCAGAACGACAGAAAATTTAGAGGTTTTTAACATTAAGATCCCACGGTAGCAAGCCAAAATTGTGTGTGGTGGGTTGCAGACAAGATTTTTGTTTACATTATTTCATCTTAATTTTTTTCTTACAACAAAACTTATTATAATACAATTTGAAATATTGATAGTAGTACTGTGACAGCCAAAGTCATTTGGTTTATAGAGCATACTCTTCTATTTTGATGTTATTTCACATATCTTGTGCTGGTTTTTCTATTGAATAATTATTATTTGTTCTACACTTTTTCTAATGTATGCAAACTTTCTTACTAATAAATGTAACTAGCCAAACCCTATACTATTCCATACACTAAATATCTACAAACCTTTCTTAATATCGGGTGTAAGGGCAACAATACTATTTTTAGCAGTGGTGACATCATATTTGAGCGTATTCACAGAGTCTGCAACTGCTTTCAGAAGTTTTTCTGTATGCTGAGTGTACATTCCTTGCTTAACCAGTGCATCCTTAAGCCAGCGATTGAAATTTTTGTGAGCGGTACGAGCGCCCCAAATTAATGAATGCAACAATAACGGACCAGTGGCCAAATTGTCTGTGGATGCAAGCCGCTCCATGTATGGAGATGACGGAGGCAGTAACTGTAGAAGCCTAGTAATGTGGTAATCATAAAGTTGTATAATTTGTACATACTATTACAAAAAATACGTTGTTGATCAGATTTTTGAGACTTATGACTACCATCCAAAATTATATTACCGTAAAATTGTACAGCAAAACGGTAAATATGTTCAGCATTAAAATGTGTCTAATGCAAGATTTACCTTTTCAAATACTACAACCATTTCAATAAAATCCCGGAAAGTGCTTAGAAATTAACTAAAATAAAGTTCCAGAACTCCAAATAATATGTAAATGGTGATTTTCAATTTTTTTTAAATGTACTAAATACAAAAGTATGCTGAAGTAGGTTCTGGGGAGCCCTTTGTTAAATTCTCTAAAATCCCTTTTTTAAGATACCACAACCACCCATCAAACAAAAGAAATACATAATAATCACTTTCTAATAATAGGAAAAATGTGTAACATGAGAACAATTCAAAACAAAATTTCACTTTACAGCAGAAGCAGTAAAATAAAGCTATGTCCTACTAAAAAAAAAGTGACTGTAGCTCTTTTATGCATTGCTTTGTTCATCAAGCTCATTGCTACGCTATTATTCACTACTTACAAATTATATATTTCACTTCTTTATTGTGTGAACAAAATATTCTTTCGGCGTTATTCAGAAACTGAATAAAATTAAAATATTATTATCTCTGGTTAATAATTTATATACAGTGGAACCTTGCATTAGGAGCATAATTCGTTCCGGAGTCTTACTCTAATGCGAAACACTCGTTAAACGAAACAATTTTTACCATATAAATTAATGTAAAATACGATAATGCGTTCCATGCCGAAAAAAATAATTTAAAAAAACGTTATGTGTAACATTTATTCAAGGAAAAATACACATCAATTATTAAGGAGCGTTATTCAACTTCATTTTTCTTCTATCGCGGAATGAACCAACCTAGAATGAGAATTCGATTTGCAGAAAACAAAAAAATCGAAATAATTAGTAACATACCTAATTCCTTTTTACTAGAAAACTGTCTAGAGACATTTGTTTTTGCCGACGCTTCAAAATTTGGTAAAAATGCGATACTGCATTATCATTGAATAAATTTGTAGCGCACATAGCCACCTCCTTATTAGGGTGATGCTTCTCAATGTACGATGCAACAGTTTCCCATGCTTTCAGCATTTCTCTTATTTCGCCTGAAGATTGTTGCTTTGCTGTTACCTCCTCCTCCTCATCCACTGACAAATTCTCCTCAACATCTTCTTGCTGTGAAACGCAATGCAAGCTCTTCAGTGGTCAGCTCTTGGCTGTGCTCTTCCACAAGCTCATCCATATCATTGTTATCCACCTCCAGCCCCAAGATGTTGGCCAGAGACACAATCTCATTGACTACAGGGTCCTCAGATACTGTCTCAAACCCCGCAACGTCACATTCGACAACGCTCTCTGGCCAAAGCTTCTCCAAGCAGAAGTGAGAGTTCTCTTGGTAACTCCTTCCCACGCCTTTTCGATCATCTTGAGGCAGGCAACAATGTGGAAGTGATACTTCCAAAATTCTGTGAGAGTGAGATTGGTCCCTTCGGTCACCTCAAAACAACGGTCAAAGAGTGCTTTAGTGTAGAGTTTTTTAAAATTAGAAATAACCTGCTGATCCATAGGCTGGAGTAACGAAGTGGTTTTGGGAGGCAGAAACTGGATCTTGATGAAATTGTATTCTTCAAGGAGGTCATTTTGTAGGCCTGGAGGATGAGCAGGTGCGTTGTCCATAACAAGCAAGACATGAAGTGGCAGATTCATCTCAAGCAAATATTATTTCACAGAAGGACCAAACACTTCATTGATCCAATCTGTAAACATGACGCGTGTCACCCTAGCCTTGTTGTTGGATCTCCACATCACATTTAACTTGCTCTTCTGAACTTTACACTTCCTGAATGCTCGTGGAGTTTCAGAATGGTAAACAAGCAGCGGTTTAATTTTCAAATTACCGCTTGTATTGGCACAAAATAGCAGCGTGAAACGGTCTTTCATTGGCTTGTGTCCAGGCAATGCATTCGCTTCTGCTGTTATATAGGTTCGCTTCGGCATCTTTTTCCAGAAGAGACCCGTCTCGTCACAATTAAAAACTTGTTGCGGCAGTAACCCTCAGAATCTACGAGCTTCTTGAAGTCGGCGATGAAATCCTCTGCTGCCTTTGTATCGGATCTTGCTGCTTCACCGTGCCTCACAACGCTGTGGATGCCTGTTCTTCTCTTAAACTTCTCAAACCACCCATGACTTGCTTTAAATACTTCGTCTCCGGCCGTTGATGATCCTGGCGTCGTCTTAACGAGGTCGGCGAAAATCACTTTCGCCTTCTCACAAATGATGCTTTCGTTAATAGTGTCGGTTTGCAATTGCTTTTCGTTTATCCATATGAGAAGCAACCTTTCAACATCCTCAAGAATACGTAACCGTTGCGTAGATATTCTCGTCACCCCCTTTGAAGCATCTACCTCCTTAATCTTGTCCTTGTTATTGAGGATAGTGCAAATGGTTGATGTAGGCCGATTATATATGCGTGCTAAATCAGCCACGCTCACACCTCGTTCTCGCTTATCAATGATTTCACGTTTTATTTTTAAGGTTATTTTTAGTCTCTTATAGCTGCTCTCTTGCGGCTTTTTCTTCTGAGACATTTTTACAAAAAAAATCACAAATAATGTCTGAACACAAGTTTGGAAAAATGTGTGATCCCACGGGACACTAAGATGCTAGCACAACAAGTTCTAAACACAGACTGATGTAGCAATGGCACGGAAAGTTCTATCGCACAATTCGGGGATTCCCCTATCCACGTCACTCGTTATGCGAAACGTCGCTCGTTAAGCGAGTTATTTTTTACAATTTATTTTGCTCGTTATGCGAATTACTCGTTATGCGAGGTGCTCGTTATGCGAGGTTCCACTGTACATAACAAAAAACTTGTATGAAAAATGCAGTAAAGACAACAAAATGGACCTCGTACAACCCTGAAAAAATTGGAGAAACTAATTAAATTTAATTTAGAGTATTTTGTGACTAATCCTTTATTTCTTCTAACAGCATCTTGTATATTGATCATAAATCTTCAACGTTGGCATAAAGACAAATTCAGACTGCAAATTGATGTTAATCAGAAAATTGAAGTAGTGGTTTTTAAATATCCCACAATATATTTCTAAATAAAAAAATGTAATTCCGAGATTAAAAACGAAAATATCTAGTATAATATCAGAAATGTTGAGATTAAAGTCGAAAGTTTGGAAATTATAGTTAAATAAACATCAGAATAATAACTGCACATTACATTCGACAAATTATTTATTCTGTCAGACTAAAAAAACTTTGCAAAAAGAAATTGAAATGTCACAGCTATAATCTATTCACGATTGATTTGCCATCCAACAGGCCGTGGAAATCTGGGGGAATGTGTGGTATCATTGAAATTTGTCAATTAATTAAGTTGGGTTATGCTAGTTTTTGTTGATGGAGGTTATGTTTTTTGAAAGCAGGCAATGTTGCCAGTGGAGCTTGTTTGTTCATTTAACGTCCGCCTATTGCTGCTCAATATTGGTTTATAATACTTAGACATAATAATGATTTCATTATAAATAAAATAATAACTATAATTTAAATGTTGTCGTAACACATACCAAATACATATTGCTGTTCTTTTTTCACGAGAATTCTTAACTCAAATCGTATGTATACAGAGCATATTCCAAGCCATTCTTTGTTGTTCTATATTTAGGTCTTGCAGCAAATTAAGAAGAATTAACATATACGCCGCTCATGTTTCAAATTGATATTATGGTAGTCCAGTGGTTGACTGTTTGTCTCTGGTGCTAAGAGACCCAAGTTCGTATTCCACTGATGTCAGTGTTTTTCTCGGGCGAGATGAAAACTGTGAAACACTCATTCACAATTTAGATGCCAATAGAATATCCCCTGCCCTATTCCACCTTCATTCTATCACTAGAAGTATCTGAATCATCGGCACCCTCCGATTCTGAATCAGATTCCCCAATTGAAATAATGAAAGGAGGAATATTTTCAAACGATAAATTTCCCATATGTTTTGTCCAGTCTTCCGAAATAAGTTTTTCACAATGCTCACAGTTGCGCTCTTTCAACATTTCGTCAGTTACGTATCTTTTATTTCCGTCTGCTGTAAAAGGTTTAATTAACTCCCAAAGTTTTTTCTTAGTAATTTTGCCCTGTATTTCGACATTGTGGTGGTTAACCAACCATTCCTGCAATACACCTTTTTTGCAAGAAAATGTGGGCGGCTTGTCAAACTGCACTGAATGATAAGGTGCGTTGTGCATAACCACGACAAATTTTACTTGCAACTTGTCCAACGCAGGAATCAGCTGATTAACCAACCAATTTTGAAAAATTTCCCTATTCATAGTTTTATGATA
>JABXWE010014733.1:0-41745 GCA_014611495.1 Limonius californicus | reverse complement strand
CTAAAAGAATACCCAAAAATATAATTAATAGAATCTTTGATTTATATCGGGTTTCCCTGCACTTCGCATAAGGAATTAGAAAAACTGTGCACCTGCTCACACATCAAAACTGCTTATATCACGGATAACGACTAACAAAATCGACTAACTAGCACAATCTTCGTATCTAAACTTAATATCAATCATCATATCTAGAAGAATACCTCAAAAATATAATTCATCGAATCTTTGATTTATACCGGGTTTCCCTGCATTTCAGATGACGAATTAGAAAAACTGTACAGCTTCTGACAGAGCAAAACTGCTTAAATCACGGATAACCACTAATAAAATCAACTAACCGGCACAATATCTAGATCTAAACCTAATATCAATCATCATATTTAAAAGGTTAAGTACCCAAAACATATTAGTAATTAATTGAATCTTTGATTTATACCGGGTTTCCCTGCACTTCGCATAAGGAATTAGAAAAACTGTGCACCTGCTCACACAGCAAAACTGCTTAAATCACGGATAACGACTAATAAAATCGACTAACTAGCACAATCTTCAGATCTAAACTTAATATCACCCATTATATCTAAAAGAATATCCAAAAAATAATTAATCGAATCTTTGATTTATATCGGGTTTCCCTGCATTTCGCTGAATGAATCAGAAAAGCTGTGCACACAGCAAAACTGTTTAAATCACGGATAACGACTAACAAAGTCGACTAACTAGCACAATCTCCGGATCTAAACTTAATATCAATCATCATATCTAGAAGAATACCTCAAAAATGTAATTCATCAAATCTTTGATTTATATCAGGTTTCCCTGCACTTCGCATAAGGAATTAGAAAAACTGTGCACCTGCTCACACAGCAAAACTGCTTATATCACGGATAACGACTAACAAAATCGACTAACTAGCACAATCTTCGTATCTAAACTTAATATCAATCATCATATCTAGAAGAATACCTCAAAAATATAATTCATCGAATCTTTGATTTATACCGGGTTTCCCTGCATTTCAGATGACGAATTAGAAAAACTGTACAGCTTCTGACAGAGCAAAACTGCTTAAATCACGGATAACCACTAATAAAATCAACTAACCGGCACAATATCTAGATCTAAACCTAATATCAATCATCATATTTAAAAGGTTAAGTACCCAAAACATATTAGTAATTAATTGAATCTTTGATTTATACCGGGTTTCCCTGCACTTCGCATAAGGAATTAGAAAAACTGTGCACCTGCTCACACAGCAAAACTGCTTAAATCACGGATAACGACTAATAAAATCGACTAACTAGCACAATCTTCAGATCTAAACTTAATATCACCCATTATATCTAAAAGAATATCCAAAAAATAATTAATCGAATCTTTGATTTATATCGGGTTTCCCTGCATTTCGCTGAATGAATCAGAAAAGCTGTGCACACAGCAAAACTGTTTAAATCACGGATAACGACTAACAAAGTCGACTAACTAGCACAATCTCCGGATCTAAACTTAATATCAATCATCATATCTAGAAGAATACCTCAAAAATGTAATTCATCAAATCTTTGATTTATATCAGGTTTCCCTGCACTTCGCATAAGGAATTAGAAAAACTGTGCACCTGCTCACACAGCAAAACTGCTTATATCACGGATAACGACTAACAAAATCGACTAACTAGCACAATCTTCGTATCTAAACTTAATATCAATCATCATATCTAGAAGAATACCTCAAAAATATAATTCATCGAATCTTTGATTTATACCGGGTTTCCCTGCATTTCAGATGACGAATTAGAAAAACTGTACAGCTTCTGACAGAGCAAAACTGCTTAAATCACGGATAACCACTAATAAAATCGACTAACTAGCACAATATCCAGATCTAAACCTAATATCAATCATCATATCTAAAAGGATACATGCTTCATGCTTACATGCTTCATGTCTTTATCATAAAATTCTACTTACCAAAACCCCGCCGTATCTGTATAATAAAATCAGATTTCGAACCGATGTACATAATCTAAATTTGAGATTCAGGGGCAATATAAGTATTCCTATGCATTATACTGAACTAGGTAAGCGAAGTTTCTCTTACCAAATAGCTCACAATTATAACAATTTACCCTTGCATCTCAAGTCACTACCTCTGCCCAGGTTTCGATCTCAGCTCGGGAGATTACTTCTTGCTGTGCAAAATTCATAACGCAGTAGTTAATGAATTCTAAAATGGATTGATGTGCAGTTCTCCTCTTTCGCTGTGTATTGTCATACACTCATCGTTTTCATTTTCTTCCCCTTACCTACATCTTCATTATTCTCTTCTTCTTTCTCATTCATCCTCTTCTCTCTCTCTCTCTCTCTCTCTTTTTATTATTTCCGTCTTTTCCTTCCTCTAGGGTTAAGTGGGAGAGCAGTTTATGGATTATTATTTCTCCATAAACTGAACTTCGCCCTAGTTATCAAAGAATTTGTTTATTTTTCTCTGGTGTATCTTAATCAATAAAGACAGTTTATTATTATTATTATTATTATTATTATACCCAAAAAATACTAGTAATTAATTGAATCTTTGATTTATACCGGGTTTCCCTGCACTTCGCATAAGGAATTAGAAAAACTGTGCACCTGCTCACACAGCAAAACTGCTTAAATCACGGATAACGACCAAGAAAATCGACTAACTAGCACAATCTTCGGATCTAAACTTAATATCAATCATCATATCTAGAAGAATACCTCAAAAATCTAATTCATCGAATCTTTGATTTATACCGCTGCATTTCAAATGATGAATTAGAAAAACTGTGCACTTTCTCAGAGAAAAACTGCTTAAATCACGGATAACGACTAATAAAATCGACTAACCAGCTGAATACCTAGATCTAAACCTAATATCAACCATCATATCTAAAACTATACTCAAAAAATATAATCAATCGAATCTTTGAATCTTACTATACAAATAAATTACTTACTTTTGATTTATATCTGATTTCCCTGCATTTTAGATAATGAATTAGAAAAACTGTGCAGCTTCTGACAGAGCAAAACTGCTTACATCACGGATAACGACTAATAAAATCTACTAACCAGCACAATATCTAGATCTAAATCTAATATCAATCATCATATCTAAAAAATACCCAAAAAATGTAATCAATCGAATTTTTGATTTATACCTGATTTCGTTGCATTTCGGATGATGAATTAGAAAAACTTGTAAAGAGCTTAACAAAATATGCAAGATGGTCATCAAGAAGAAGGAATGATAAATAAATTATAAAATCTATTTAAATTTAAATATGTTGTATAGTGGTGGAGGTTTCTGCTTTAATTTACATTGTATAATTCTCTTAATTTTGCCTAATTTGTCTACTGCATTTCTAAAGTTCTGCTAATTTTAGTTATATTATAGAGATGAATCTATGTGATATACTCAGCCAATTTCTGAAAAGTATTTGGAAACCGTACGTTTAAGCGTCAAATCTCCTCAATTTTTACAGGGACGCAGGACTTTTTTACAGTACTGTAGTTTTATGAACACTTTTACTACCTTTTAGCACTTTCTTTGAATTTATATTAACATTTATTATATTTACATTATTTATATTTGCTTTTGACAATCATATTCAATTTTAAGACATAGAATGTACAAAACTGTATGTAAGGCAAAGGTAGAAGTTACGTAACAGTTGTTACACGTGCTTGCTGTCAGCTTGTCATCATCAACCGATGTTTAAATAGGCCAGGCAGATATTTGATAGAGTGCGAACTTGTTAATGGGTCTGTGAACACCTAAATTCTAATAGTCTTGTCATCAGCTTCGGAAATGTGTTTAACCTTGTGACTTGGAAATAAACTTAGCATCGTCTTCACACTGTTTACACTCATACTCCTTCCGGGCTGAATATACTTCCTTTTACGCTTTAACAGAATATATACATAGTGCAAACTAGGCATTGTACTAGTCGTGTAAAAAATAACTTTAATTTTAAGTGGTAATCTTAACCAATTAAAGCATGCTACTCAATAAAAATATAATAAGAGATGAAGCAAGATGTACTACACCTGTACTTTTAACAAATTTAGGTAGTTTTATATTTTATTGTACATGCAATGTAATCCCAAAATTATAATCGATACAAGTACATGTAAAGTAATTTATTATACAACAAAATACACTTTCAACCCACAGCAAAATACAGACAAACAATTTCTTAAAATCCGGTGTTTACAAACTGTTCATAGTGTAATTCTGCCTACATAGGCCAGAAAATTAGACATTTTGATACCACCTAACATGCGTTTTTTTAAGTTGGTGTTGAAAAGTTCATTGTGAAAATATCAGAAAGCATTCAAATACAATCATTTAAAAATAGCAAAAAGCAAAAAGTTCCCTAATGTAAATCGGGATTATTCTACAAACTCTAACAGTGAATTGTTGAAAATGTCGACCACTGTTTTACGAAGCACTTGAAATGTGTGTTTAGTTATTTAATGTTTCTTAAAAATCAGACCTGTACCCTGTAGAAACATTAATCTGAATAAAATTGTCTGGAATAAGAATCAAAATTATATATTTTTTGTGGACGAACCTCATCTCTTAGAACTATTACAAATTTTGAACATTTTGTGCTTTTAAAGCTAAAGTTGGTTGTTATATTAAGCGTTAAACAATTCCTAATATATAATCGAAGTTTTATTTTGTTTCTTTAGGATTTTGCTACGTTATTATAAAATTATGTACATAGCTACTTAAAAAATGAAGCACAAACAACCACCGTCTGTATTTCCTGACGCAGACGTATGCGACGGTGTCGCCTCTAATATGCAGGGTGACATAATAGTGCGATTTTGTTTTATAATATCTTTATTATAACAGCTTGGAGGCAACTGTATACAAAATACAACACAGAAGTTGTTTGTTTGATTATGGTGCATAAAATTATTGCTAACTGTATAGGGTGTTTTGTTTTAGGGGGACAACGGACAACTTCTTTATTATAAACAGAACATCTTATATTTTACTACATTTTTGGATTTTTATTTTTTTATCTTTAACTACCTATCGCTAACAGCTTCGGTTATAATTAATTGAAAGTTTACTGCCAGTTACTCCCTAATCTAAATGGATATGTCGAATTTTATAACGATACTACCCCAGGTGAGTAGAACAACCGGTTCACAATCTCATCCTGACACTTCAGGCTGCCCCAAGGATTCGGGGGGGTGGGGGGCAAGATTTGGATTTCCAAGTATAAACATAAACCAGCGCGAAGTAAGAAGAGCAGGGGAAATTTGGATAAGTCTCAAATCGGGAAGAACCCTCATCCGTAGAGTTGGAAAAGATGGAACTACAGCAAGTATCGGATTTATCATTAACAAAAAATGGACACCGTTTATAAAAACTACAAATCAATTTCCGACAGGGTAGCCTATATAACTCTTAAAATATCGACAAGTGTAAAAATAAGGTCGAAAATAATAATGGTAGGATGCTGGAATATACAATCATGGACTAATAAAGATCAGGAAATCATCATGGAGATGAACAGACACAAAATTGATATCTGTTGTATCTCAGAAACAAAAAGAAAGGGAAAAGGAAATACAAAATATCAAAACTATATCATGATTTACAGCGGAAAGGACAAAGGTGCAAGGGCCCAAGCAGGAGTTGGCCTACTGATACATGAGCGATTCGACCAGCACATAGAGGAAATAAAATATATAAATGATAAATTATTACATACAATACTGAGTTTTGATAATGACAAAATACACATTGTAAGTGTATACGCACCGGATATCAGTAAACCTAGAGAAGAGAGATAGTCATTCTATGAGGATTTACAAGAAACACTAGACCATATACCAGCGAATGAAAAAATCCTGATAATGGGCGACCCAAACGCGAGAATTGGAAATCACGGGATCCAAGGAGTAATGCAAAGATTCAATGAAGAGGAAAGATACAATAATGGCGAAATGCTAATAGCACTGTGTCCGCAAAACGAGCTCATAATCAATAACACATACTTTAGTCACAAGAAGTAGTACAAATACACGTGGTCTAATTCTTGGGGACAACAGTCTATCATCGATTATGTTATCACAAACAGAAGCATACATCCCAGTCAAATCCTAGACGTTCGAACACTGAACTCAGCTAATGTGGGCAGTTGGGCACAGACCATAATCTTGTACTGTGCAAACTCCGTAATAACGTAAATCTAAAGAAGAGAAAACGCCCAGTATATATCACAAAATTCAACATCGAATCACTAAGCAATGAGAGCACAAATGAACTGTATAAGCGAAGACTAACAGAAAAAGTAAACTCTAAGACGATAACAGAAGACGACAGTGTCGAACAAGCATGGGAAAAATTAAGCTCCAACATAATAAGTAGCGCAAATGAAGCAATTGGAACCAGAAACATCAATGTGAATGGCAAACGGAACACCAAACCGTGGTTCACCGCAGAGGTAAAACTCCTAGCTGAAGAAAAACGGACTGCATATATTATGTACAGGAACAACAAGACAATGGAGCAATACGACAGATACAGACTGATAAGGAATAGAATAAACACGCTAATAACAGCACTTAAAAGAGAATACTGGGAAAACTTCATGAAAGAAATGGAGCATGACTTGTATGGGGGGCAAAAGAAAATCTGGAATATGCTGCGCAACAGGAAGCAGCCAATCAATGAATATATACAAACAACCACTATCTCGCCCGATACATGGGTAACCCATTTCAAGAATCTATATGAATTAACTACAGATGACATGAATGAGAATATGGAAGCAAGAGAAGACGAGTAGGCCAATGACGGGCCGGATACAATAGAAATCACCAAGGATAAAGTAACTGCCGCCATAGCTAAGCTTAAAAATAGAAAGTCCCCAGGAATAGACACAATTTCAAATGAAATGATTAAATACGGCGGTGACGAACTGGCACGAGAGATAACTACCCTGTTCCAAAAAATAATCAAAATAGGAATTGTACCTAACCAGTGGAAAACAAGCATAACAATCCCGATATTCAAAAAAGGTACCAAGAAAGATCCAAAGAACTATAGGGGAATATGCCTTTTAAGTACTGTTTCAATAGTAATGACAAAGATCTTAGCAGAAGAAATAACACTCAAGGTGGACATAAGTGAAGAACAACAGGGGTTTCGTCAGAATAGGTCCACAGTAGACGCAGTATTTATATTACGACAATTAATAGAGAAAGCGTTAGAATTCAATAAGTCACTATTCCTCTGTTTCATTGAGCTGACTCAAGCGTTCGACAGAGTACAGCTCGTTGATGTGATAAGAACGCTACAAGAAAGTAATATCGATCGAAGAAGTATAAACATAATAAAGGAGTTTAACAATAACAATAAAGCAAGAATCAGAACTAATAACGCACTAACAAAAGAAGTACCTATATCAACAGGCATAAGACAGGGAGACAGCCTCAGCCCGATACTTTTTAATGTCATTATGGACCAAATTATTAAATCCGTCAAAGAGACGAGAGAAGGCTACAAGATGGGGAATAGTAGATTCAAGATAATGACCTACGCAAACAACGCAGTTATTGCGGCAGAAAGCGAAGACGATTTACAACGCATGCTTCTTAAGTTCAAAACAACTGTCGAACAACTTAACATAAAAATATCAATAGAAAAAACGCAGTCCATGGAAATCTCCAATACGGTGTAAACTGGCCATAGACGACAAAACAATAACACAGGTCATGAGCTTTACATATCTAGGCGTAGGAACATCCAGCAACTGCAACATCAATCAAGAGACAAGAAAACAATCAAATAGAGCTGCAGCAGTGTCTGGATGTCTCCGCAACATAATATGGCAGAACAAATATATGACCACTGAAAATAAAGTACGAATATATAAAACATGTGTTAGGCCAATATTAACATATGCAGCGAAGACACGACCCGAAACAGCAAAATCCAAGCAGACAATGAGATCGACCGAAATGAGGAGGTTAAGAACTATCGTTGGTCTCACTCTCCGAGATAAAGTGAGAAATGAAACCATCAGGGAAAGACGCGACACTCAAGACGTCGTTAGGTGGGTGGGAACAAGACGACGTCACTGGCGAGATCACGTTGGCAGAATGGGTGAGGAACGACTAGCAAAATGGGCGAAGACACAAAAACGTAACACGAAACGGACAGTAGGACGGCCACCCAAACGATGGAGGGACTGCTGGACATCACTGTCCCAAGATCAGTAAGAAACCACCCCCAACCAAGAGCAGGCAAAATGGATTTAACAGGATATTATCCCTCAGATTGATGTCCAAACTCATAATGGGCAATTTTCAGTATATTAAATGAAACAACCTTGTCTGCCCCACGAAATATATATTTCAAATTAAAGAAAATGGCAAGCGCTTTCGCAGTAAATCTCACTGCATCCTCAGACCCAAAAACAAAATTTCAGTCTCGTCAAACAGTAAAACTGAACCGAAAACGCCATCAACGGCACATCAAAATTTAACTAAATCAAGTACACATTTTTAATTTAAATTGCAAAAAATCTTAAAAACCACTTGTAAGTGGTCGGATGTAGTTGTTTAATTTTTGGGGTGTATTTACATCCTTTAATGGTTTTGTTAGCTTTTGGCCGCCTGGCCAAAGGTTTTTTGCAAATTAAATTAAAAATGTGTACATGATTTAGGTAGAATTTTGATATACCGTTGATGGCGATTTTGGTTCAGTTTTACTGTTTGACGAGATTGAAATTTTGTTTTTGGGTCTGAGGATGCAGTGAGATTTCCTGCGAAAGCGCTTACCATTTTCTTTAATTTGAAATATATATTTTGTGTGGCAGACAAGGTTGTTTCATTTATTTTAGGATATTATATAGTATACTATATCAAGAAGAATAAGAAGAAGTAAAAGTAAAAATTACACAAGTATACGCTCCTACCTCAAAGAAGGACACGGAAGAAGATATAGAAATATTTTACGAACATCTAAAACAAGCCATGCAGACCGACTCTGCTCATTGGAATATGGTCATACGGGACTTCAATGCTCAGCAAAGAAGAAGATGACGAAGAATACATAGGAGAATTCGGAAGAGACCAACGAAATGCACGAAGATGGACTTGGATATCTCCATCAGGAGATCTAAAACAAGAAAAGGACTACGTACTAACAAACAAAAAACAGACAATTGGGGACGTTACTGTCTTAAACCAATTTAATACCGGCAGTGATCATAGACTCGTACGGGCTGTTCTTGCCATTGACAAGAAATTAGAACGTAGGCGAATATTAAAGAAAACAAATAATGGGACGGCGGATGAAATAAGGGAACATAGTGAAATATATAAAGAAATAGTTAGTAGGAAATTAATTAACCCTGATGTAGAGGATAGAGATCAAACAGTAAACTAGGCAAATGAAGAGTTAACAACAGCAATTACTACATCAGTAAAGGAACTTCAAAAGGTAATGCCACGAATAAGCCACAAAAATGATATCAGCGATAGAACTAGGGCAATGATGAAAAAGAGAAGACGGCTAGCGAACGAAAACAAAAGAACAACGGAAGAGTTCAAGAAATTAAACAAGGAAATCAGGAAATCTATAACACATAAACTCCAAGTTCAAGAAAAACAAATTAGTGAGGTGATCAAAAAAAAAAATAAAGGGATGAAATGTCCCAAACAAAAGGTAGGAAAGAAAGAAACATATGCACTACGCAATAAAGATGGGGTTATTATCCATGACAGAGACGAGATTCTAAAGATTGTGGAAGATTTTTACACAAATCTATATGAATCAAAAATAATAGAGGAAAGCGAAAACGAAACTAAGCACAAAAAGATAATACAAAATGAGGGGTCAGATGAACAACCTGACATAACCGTAGAACAAGTAATGGATACTTCAAAAGACATGAAATCCAATAAATCTATAGGGGAAGACAATATATCAATAGATATGATTAAAGAAGGTGCTGATATTCTAATATCCAGGATCAGAAATCTGCTTAACATATGCATGAAATCAACAGAAATACCGAAAGCCTGGAAAAATGCCAAAGTGGTCCTGCTATACAAAAAGGCGGAAATTCAAATCTTGAAAACAATAGACCTATCAGTCTGTTATCGCAAACATATAAACTGTTAACAAAGATAATCAATAATAGACTGACACGGAAAGTTGAAGAATACCAATCCCAAGAGCAAGCGGGATTCAGGAAAAATTACAGCACCAGAGACCACCTATTAACAATGAAAATAATTATTGAAAAGTCAAATGAATATGGGTTCCCTTTACATCTCGCCTTCATAGATTACCAAAAGGCATTCGTCCCACACAAAAGAGGAGTAAGACAAGCAGACACGCCCTCTCCGAAACTCTTTACTCTAGTACTTGAAGATGTGTTTACAAAATAGACTGGAGGGTAAAGGGATAAATATAAATGGGGAACAACTAACCAATCTACGCTACGCTGACGATATTGTTCTCCTTGCACAAAATAGCGAAGATTTACTAGAAATGATTACTGACCTTAATAGAGACTCTCATAAACTAGGATTAAAGATGAACCTAAACAAAACCAAAATAATGTATCCTGCGCCAGAAATAGATCTTAGGATAGAAAGACTGCAAATTGGACAACAGGACAACAGAGTACATATATCTGGGACAGAAATTGGAGCTAGGAAGAAATAGCGAGAAGCAGAAAATAGAGAGAAGAATAAAAACTTGATGGGCAGCCTTTGGAAAGTTATCTTTCATCCTTAGAAATAACAAAATACGGCAACATCTAAAAGCGAGGGTGTTTGACCAGTATGTCCTGCTAGCACTGACTTATGAGGCAGAGACATGGGCAACAACAAAAAAGAACATCGAAACAATTAAAATAGCACAAACAGAGATGGAAAGAGCAATGTTAAGCATCACCAGAAAGGACAGAGTTTGGAATGACAGAATTAGAGAAATCATCAAAGTGACGGATGTTGGTGTAAAAATAGCACAACTGAAGTGGAGTTATGGGAGACATGTAGCTAGAAGTACTACAGATAGATGCAACCGCAAAATAATAGAATGGAGGCCGTACAAGCATAAGAGAGGCAGAGAACGACCTCCATGCGCTGGTACGATGATTTTAAAATAACAGCTGAATAGCACAAGACCGGGATCGTTGCAAAGAATTAGGAAGGCCTATATCCAAAAATGGATCTGAAGAGGGGCTACAGAAGAAGAAGATTATGAACAAAGATTCATGCAGAACCACATTTAAAATTATAGTAAGTGCTCTGTGCGGTCTTTTTTTGAATACACAAATGTAATCGATGCATAAAGGAATTGTTCACACTTCTCAACATTTCAGGTATTATGTCTAAAAGCATTTGGAATTCGCATCCGCACACCTTTGCTCGTCCTAGGGAAAATTCTGCAAACTTTATCTTTTACAAATCCCCAACCAAAGAAATTTAATTTCGTAAAGTCGGAGTACCTTGCCGGCCAAACCCCTGGACCTCCTCTCCCATTACACTTATTGAGAAATTCCGTGTTTAAAACCTTGTCATGTTACAGCAATTAGTTCTATATAAGGTTTAACGGAATATTTTCTAATAAATCCCAATAACTGTGTTTTAAAAATTGTAAATACATTTGCCTATTCAGGTGTCCTTCAAAAAAGTATGGACCAACGACATGTTCACCTACAACTTCTCCCCAAACATTTAAGGACTTCTCTTAATGACAGATTTTCCGTTATTGATGAAGTTGAATGTGGTAGGGATGATACCTCTACGGTGGCTTATATCTCTGGTGTTAAAGTTAGGATCTTCTACTACAGAAGTTATTAAAGTAAATTCGTTGTCTTCATTAGTTGTACACTTTCGTGGAGTACTATTGTATACTCAGTGACATGGAAATCGCAACACCAAGAAGGCATAGGAATTTTTTGACCAAACTTGGCAGAAACGTTTAACTACTAAAAGGTAGCAATTGATTAAAATTTCATTCATATGGATTAAGTGATAATGGCTTAGCTGACAGTTATTTCAGTTTCTTCTAACAATTTTATCAGGTCTATGTTTTGCGAGATTTTATTCAGTTCTTTATTTTCGCTTTTGATCGTTTGTTTTGAGGGTGTGATCATGCCTAGAGTGCGCCAACGTGGAAATTACCGCCAATTAAGCGAATTCGACAGAGCTCGTATTGTTGGTTAGCGCGAAGGTGGTTTTTCGTTTAGAGAAATTGCAAGTCGTCTTAACCGGAACCAATCCACCATCATGCGCTGCTATCAGGTATGGGCTAGGGAGGGTCAGGAACGTCGCAGAAGAGGAACCGGGGGGCGAAGAAGAACAAATGAGGTGCAGGACCGCCACCTTCGACTTATGGCAACGAGAGACCGATTCTCCAGTACCAGATCAATTGCCGATCAATGGTTAGCTAACGAAGGTCGTCCTGTAACACTTGGAACGGTTTACCGCAGAATCAGAGCTTTCGGCTTGCAATCCTATCGGCCACATCTTATGTTACCACTAACGGCTCAACACCGACAGCAACGTTTGGAGTGGTGTAGGTTGCGACTGCACTGGAACCTAGAGCGGCATAGGGTTGTGTTGAATGATGAATCCCGATTCTGTTTGGGGATGCATTATGACCGTATGAGGGTCAGACAAACACGTCGGGGAACGTCGCAATGTTGAATTTTCTGTTGCGAGGCATGTGCATCAAACGGTGCGGATTATGGTATGGAGTGCTATAACTTATGGGAGTAGGTCCCGTTTGTTATTCATCCGAGGCAATATGAACGCCCAGCGATATGTAGATGAGGTGGTAGAACCCCATATTCTTCCATTTCTTCAGCAGCTCGAAGACCCACTTTTCCAGCAGGACAATGCTCATCCCCATATTGCAAGACGTTCTATGGACCGATTTGCAGAGGATGATGTCAATCTCTTGCCATGCTCACCCCGATCTCCCGATCTTTCGCCCATGGAGCATGTTTGGAACATTATGGGGAGAAGACTGAGGTACTTGCTGCATCCTCCGCAGACGCTACAAGCTCTACAGCATGAATTACAGGTTTCTTGGGACATAATACCTCAAGAGGAAATTGACTATCTGCTAGAATGGATGCCACGAAGAGTGAGGGAGTGTGTAACCAATAGGGGGGGACCAACCCATTATTAATAAAAATTATGTTTATATTTTGTTCTTTTTCTTCAAAATTTTAATCAATTGCTACCTTTTAGTAGCTAAACATTTCTGCGAAGTTTGGCCTTCTTGGTGTTGCGATTTCCATGTCACTGAGTATATTTAACATTGCCTGTATGTAGAAATCTTTGTCGTAATCGTTTGAAAGCCAACATACTGGGATATATTCGGTCTGGGAAACGTTTAGCGTAAACACTATAAGTTAATAAACAATTTCTTTGGCATCTCTAACAAAAATGCTATTAACTTATTTTCAATCCCTTAATACCAATTTCCACAAACCAAAACAAACCGGTATATCTACGGAACTATTTCCCAACAAAAACAAATCTTCCCAAAGTGTATAAAATAAATTTTAGCGATAAACAACATGGTAAATAAGAACCCTTACAGGTAACTTCCGAAACTAAAATATTGACATATAATTCTCCAAAACATTTTAAATACTGCTGGAAACAGATTTAACTAGTGACGTTTGGCTGCATCCGCGCGACATTCCTCAAGTATATCTGTTTCTTTCTACTAAACGCGTTAGCCGATGTTTCGTTCGCAGATGTCACTACGACATACATCTTTGTCGGAAATATGAATCTGCTAGCAACTAACAAGAAAGAAATGCGTTCAGTTTGTGCTGTGCAAATAAATCGCTAATCCGAAACTGAAAAATGCTCATCGTAAGAACTGTAGTAGCAGTTTAAACCCAGTTGGGCGTGGGGCGATTCTTGATATTGCCAGTTTCAGTAAATCACAAAAATTTGTTTATTGGTCTAATAATCGAATTCTGAATAAGAAATGTCAAATAAAGGATCTACTTCTTTGTATCCATTAAAGATAGAATTCTCACTCAAGAATTTATATGTAGAATTGTTTTAAGTATTAAGTTTGCGAAATAATTTCCATGGAATTTATTTTCAAACCGTTTCAAAACATCGTCTACATACTGAATTATCAATTGTAATACTCAATGTTAACAACTAAAATTTCCTGCAACATTTAAAACACAGACTCAGTCATGAAGTCCAGATAAAAAGCGTCGGTAAGTTGCTGCCAAGTTTAGATGATGGGGTGGAACGTAATGGGCAAAGAGCCGAATAATCGGATCGTAGGGGATTATTGAGCTTAGTTCAAGCGTGATTAATTGATTCATATAGTAGACAGGCTTGTTATTATTGCGGGGCGTAAATAATTCAACTTGCTTACAGGTGATTCACTTGCATTTTTGTTTTCTAGTATATCTACTTTGCGTCACTATTACGCCAGATTTCGATTGTGGGATTGAAAACTATGGTAAATGAGAGCTGACTGTGATTGTCACTTTGAAGTGAAGAAAAGTCTCTTTCTGTTGCTGATAGCTAAGAATTAACTCCAACAATGAGACAAATAAAATGTTAAAGTTAATTTAATGAAAATTGTCCCAAGTTCAGTGTGATGTGTATGGATATTTTATGAGTTAAATTGAATCCGAAATTATAATATTCAATAACACAACAATATTATGAAAATTGAAATTTTACAATAAAAGACAGTAATTATAAAATAACTTCGTTTTGAGAAATCGAAAAAATGTTTTCAATCACAAAGGTGTTTGTTATTTATGTGAATAAAATACAGAAAACTTGGGCTGTTGTATACTAACTAGAAAGCATTTTCGGTATCATTTAAAATAATCTATAAGCACCCTTTAATTAATTTACAGCAAATTTAAACTAAAAACTGTAAGTTTGATAGAGGTAAATGTTCATAATTTGATAGGCTGGAACTTTAAACCCTTAAATTTTTCAGGCCTCTGTACTTTTACGTATCTCTATACTGCACTACTTATTTGTGAATTTCATTAAAATCAGTTGATGTGGGAATGAGCTCCAGTTTAAGATTGTACTGTTATGTGATTAACACAGAGGTGGTAGCTACAGCATTTTAAGAAGTTTTTAGTTAGTTGTGTTAGTTACATATAGTAGAGGATTTAAAGCCGATCCTTGAGGAACACCAAGTGTAGTTGATAAAGTCCTAAATTTTAGTTTCTCAAGATCTACAACATTTTAAGAAGTTTCTTAGTTAATTGTGTTAGTTACATATAGCAGAGGATTTAAAACCGATTCTTGAGGAACACCAAGTGTAATTCGTAAATTCCTAAATTTTAGTTTGTCAAGATCTACAACATTTTAGGAAGTATGTTAGTTAGTTGCGTTAGTTACATATAGCAGAGGATTTAAAACCGATTCTTGAGGAACACCAAGTGTAATTCGTAAATTCCTAAATTTTAGTTTGTCAAGATCTACAACATTTTAAGAAGTATTTTAGTTAGTTGCGTTATTTATATATAGCAGAGGATTTAAAACCGATCCTTGTGGAACACCAAGTGTAACTGGTAAAGTCATAAATTTAAGTTTGTAAGATCCACAACATTTTAAGGAGTTTATTAGGTGGTTGTGTTATTTACATATAGTAGAGGATCTAAAACCGATGCTTGAGGAACACCAAGTGTAACTGGTAAAATCCTAAATTTTAGTTTGTCAAGATCAACAACATATTAAGAAGTTTTTTAGTTAGTTGTGTTAGTTACATACAGTAGAGGATTTAAAACCGATCCTTGTGGAACACCAAGTGTAACTGGTAAAGTTCTAAATTTTAGTTTGTAAGATCCACAACATCCTCAGTTTGTGAACGACTTGTGAGATAATTGTTTTAGTGCAAGGAATTGCAGTATCATCAATTGCATTAAAGTGTACAATTACAATTAGTACTTAATGTGAGTAATAGTGTAAAAAAAGTACAATCCCAATTACTACTAGGAATAGCTCACACTTATCAATAGCTGGTATTACCAGAATAACAGCATTTAAGAAGGGAAGAGACCGAAACTGGACCACCTAGGGAGGAAGAGACTGATTGTAGGCAATCAAAGGTATCACAAAGATACGTAAACGGAGGAAACGGTATAAATGCCGTATGAAGATGCGAAAGTAGAAGAAAATATTTTTGCCAAAAGGCAAAAGGAAGAGATGTCAACGAAATGGGCGCTGGCGATATTATACCCAATACACAAGAAAAGAGGCAGAACAAAGTGCGAGAAATATCATGTCATAGCATTTCTGGATACGGTGTACTAAATCATAACCACTTGTACGAAAGAAGGCTTAACGACTTTGCAGCGAAGCGGTTGAGAGAATATCAGTGTGTCTTTAGAAAACAACTGTTGGATAAGGGACTTATAAGCAAACCACTGTGAATATAACATACAATTACACAAATTACTAGGATCACACAAACAGCAATAGTAAGCCGCATGTTAAACATTACACTTCAAGACCAAATAAGGAACACCGAAATACGGAAAAGAACAAAAGTAACAGATCGATGTGGTACAAGAAATTTACTAGTTAAAATGGTAGGTCACATTGCCAGAATGCAAGACAACTCCTGGACGCGAAGAATAATCGAATTTGAGCCATGAACTCAAAAACGAAACGTAGGATGCCTACAAACTACAGGATGATGGGCGGATAACTTGAAAAGGCATATAGCTTACACTTGGATGCATAAAGCAGAAGATCGACAGAAATGGAAAGAGTTAGAGGAGGCTTACATCTGATGATGGATGACATAGCTGTGATGATGATGATGATGATACATCCTGTTCACAGATTTTAAATAGCCGTACGGGACGGTTAGTAGCAAAGGAGTCTTCAAAACAATGAAAAACTTAAATATTTCAGCCAAGCTAATTAATCTAACTAAAATTACTCTGAAAGATATTGATAATATGGTGTAAATACAGAACAAGAAATTTAAACCCTTCCCAGTATGTAAATAACGATTTAAAACAGGGCGACTCTCTTTCAACAATTGTGTTTAATCTGGTGTTGGAGTGGGTAATGAGTGAAATCCACAAATATACGACCGGAATCACCAGTGTATGACTTTACACGAATGATGTTATTTTAATAACATGAACAGCGAAAGGAATAGTGTGGAAACTACGCGCGGAGGTGGCTCAGTATTACGAGAGCCAGGCTTTGGATGTTAAAGTCCTAACGCTTCTCGGTTCAAATCACTTCAGGGTCGGAAATTTTTCTAATTCCCTGGTTACACACCAAGGTGGTAACTCGTAGAGTCACGCCCTGTTGTGTAACAGCACATACCAGCTTAGCCTTGCCTCATACCGCCTCGACACTGCATAAGCGGGACAATCGAGGATCATGACAATGAACTGTGGAAACCAGCGCAAGAAGCCTTTCAAAGATGAGTCTTACAACGATCGAACAAAAGACCAAATATATGGAAGTCGGAGGGAAGGCAAATATAAACAACAATATTATGTTAAAAGAACAGAGGACTGGACATATTCTTCCGAAAAAGTTGATAGTTTTAATTACTGATTAATATTAGTAACAGCAAAGTATATGAAGTTAGTGAACGTATCGGTAGAAATGAGAATAGCGTCTGGTAACTAATGGCAATGCCAATATGAAATAATGCCAGATTATCAGTATATACGAGATGTGTTCAATTGAAACCCATCTTTGATTTCTAAAAAAATTATTTCACAATTTAATTACAAATAATTACCGCCACATTTAATGCACCTATTCCATTGTTTTACTAACCGACATATACCCTGCTCATAGAATTCTTTTGGCTACTGATTGAAGATGCTTCCACAGCTATCTGTACTTCTGCGTTAGACTCAAAATGCCGACCAAAGTTTCATTGTACAGATTTGCATTGACCTTTACTGTAGGTTCCTTCAACTCTATCAACAAGGGTACTTCATGGTAAAAAAAATGTCAACATCACGTTGCCTGCAGAAGGTTGTGCTTTAAACTTCTTTGGTGGTGGTGAACTTGAATGTTTCGACTGCATCCACGATAACTTATTGGATGGCTCTTAGTAATGGCATCAAGTTTCTCTAATTGAAATTCGATCTCTAATAAGGCCTTCCACAAATGCCATATTGTTCTCTCTTAATGCAGTACACCGTGCACATGGTCGCGGCCCCTCCATAGTTCCCTTTTTTCTATTCTTAAATTTTCGCCACCATTCCTTTACATTTGGGTACGCAATACATGCATTTCCGTAAACTGCTTGCATTCGCGTATGAATCTGCAAGGGCAGCTTGAACAGATTTTCAACAACAAATGCCATTTCAAAATCGAAGTTTTAAAAGTCAGAATCAAATTCAAACTTCAGAAACTGATTAATACGTTGCTTGCAAACACTACCAACATTAACAAACGTCGTTTGAATTATTGCATTTGTTTTCAAAGCTAAGTTGATTAAAGATGGGTTTCAGTTGAACAAGCCTCGTATGTCAATCATACCTCCAATAGTAAGTTGTGCGAGTGAAACTGGAAGCTTTAACAAAAGTGTACAAGACAAGCTGCCAATACGGGAGAGAAGGATTCTTTTACGTATTTACGGTAGCAGAAAGACTGGAGATGTGTGGCAAAGAAGGAAAAACAAGGAAATAGAAGAAGTGTATGCAGTACCTTATATCACGAGGGCATAATTCGAGTAAACAGAGTAAAATGACAGGGACACATATATTGTCTCCCAGAGGGAAAAGTCAGAACATAGACGTTGGCAAGAAGAATGGTAGGAAAAAGAGAATACGGAGGCCGAAAAGGTGATGCGTTAACTACATCGAAAAAGACTTGAGGAGAATAAGAGTAAGAATCTGGAAAGAAAAAGTAGATGACAGAAAGGAATGGAAGAATAGTTAACCAAGCCCTAGACTCTGTCATATTAGATAACACATATTTTAGAGTGATGTAGCAAAACAAAAAGTTTGCTTGAGACCATGTTCGGTATTTGAGAACGTTTCGAATTCCAGAATTGCACTCATTACAGGTCTAGTATCTTTCTTCTTTCGGCTGGAATTTTAATTTTAACAAACTGCAGGAATAACTTATGCATCTTTCATATATTGGCGAAATTCCAATGAAGTATAAGTATTGGAAATAATAATAATTGTTGGTAAAGGCATTAAGAATCGACAAAAAAAAAAGCTTGACTCTTAAGTTATCAGCGCTACTAGCATTGGTTTTAATATTATGGAAGATTTTCCTCATTTCATAGTTAGCACATTATTAAATTTAAAATTTTGTTTTAAAATCATGTAGAAGAATAATAGTACGATATAAGTACGATATCGTACTTATAAGCAGCGATATTGAGGAATTAACCAATATGCTAGAGCAGCTAAACCAAGAATCAAAAACGGTAGGTCTGGAAATGAATCTAAGCAAAACAAAGATTATGAGCTCGGCCGAAGTACAAATCACTCTAGAAAACCAAATGATCGAAACAGTCGACGAGTATATATATCTTGGACATACCATCAAATTAGGAAAGGAAAATCAAACGGTCGAAATAACCAGAAGGATCAGATTAAGTTGGGCAGCTTTTGGAAAATTGGGTTACATATTAAAGAACTCCAAAATCCCTATAAATCTGAGGCGGAAAGGATACGATACGTGCATCCTACCCGTAGCGACATATGGCCTGTAAACTATGACAATCACGCAAAAAAGCGCGAACCGACTAAGAACTACACAAAGAGCAATGGAGCGAGCTATACTTGGAATAAGCTTGAGGGATAGAATACGAAATGAAGAGATTAGGAGAAAAACAAAAATTACAGATGTAATTCAGCACATAGCGACCCTCAAGTGGAGATGGGTAGGACACGTGGCAAGGCAACAGCAAACAAGATGGACAAATAAAATTGTACAGTGGCGACCTAGAATAACCAAACGAAGTGTAGGAAGACCGCAAAAAAGGTGGTTAGAGGACATCAAGAAGGTAGCAGGAAGGGAATGGTTTCAAATTGCGCAAGATAGAAAGATGTGGAAAGACATGGGAGAGGCCTACATCCAGGAGTGGATAAGTGGAGGCTGAGAGAGAGAGAAGAATAATAATGGTGAAGCTCTACACCCCATGAAAGGGTTTGGTCTGCAAGACGGAAGGTCAGAACCCCCGTATCCTAGCTCTCATACCCAATTATCTCGTGCGAAATCAAAGACACGCGGTGATGTAGTGAGCATTACGCATTAGAAAACCGCATTATTATCCTTTGCTCATTCGAACGCAGGTACCCAATTATTTAAAGCGACTGGATAGGCCAGGCATCGAATCGAGTGGTTTGAACTAACGACCTTCCGTACCGAGGCTTAGTGCTCTAACCATTGAACCACACTGGCTCTATGTAGAAGATTATTCCTACAAAAGTTTTAAGGTTTCGTATTATTAATTCGCGTAGCAGTTGTAGCAAAGTTAATGAATGTTTTATTTATTAAATTTAGATAATAACAAATAAGAATAAATAAAGAAAGTATCTCTAATTCAGATAATATGTATATATCGTCAATAAGTAGTGCCATTGTTTATTAAGGCATAATTTGTGTTAACAGGAATTATCTGTAACTGAGTGTTACATACCTTTTTATAGTTCTCGTTTTCTTCCGTCAGAAGTACTACATAGTTTGTCATTTTTGTTGATTAAAAATTGATATTCATACCTAAGTCTATAGAGCTTCGAATTCACAAAAACGAACATCTTCAATATCTCCTTGTCCACTAGCATAATCGTGCCTGTAGTGCTATGCATACTCTCAAAATATTGGTGCTGTCCATCAAGAACGTTTTATTGCTGACAGGACAGCTCTAAATTATTTGTCCGAATTAAAGGAGGCGATTGATGATGCCTTTCGGCCTGGATTTTGAACAGACTTTGATGAAGAAGCTCTTCTTCAAGAAGGTAACCCCCAAAGATCGCGAGAATTGATTAAGTAACTTGACTGTGTCCAACAAATAGTAAAAAATCACTACACTGCAATATGATATGATGATGGGTCCTGCATAAGCGTAATCAGCTTAAACAACAAAATATCAATGGGACATTGGACATAAGCCCGCCGTCCTCCATCATCGACTATTTCTCTCTTTTATTGTGAGGGGCGATGAATGGTCCTATCCCTATGTGATCACAAAACAGCGAAAAGGATGGACGGGCAAAGCCTAGTAACCAAGTATGCGGTTTAAGCCAAATCTCTACCCTCGCAAGATATTGCTGTGTTTTGTGACGAATCGAGGAGATAATACACTGGCAGTTGCTTAATAGGAATCAGACGACTACTGGGAACTGTTTTGGCGCTTGGTTGAAGCAGTCCGTCGAAAACGTCCAAATCGCCTTGTGACGCCTAGTTATATGACGGCGACAACAAAACAAACAAACAAAAGCGAAGTATCAATTTTTAAGCAAGGTCCAGGTATCAAGGACAAGGGTTCGACTAGCTCCAGTCGAAGAAGGGTGGTTCGATATAAGCCTAGGCGCCAACTGTTTAAAAAAAAAACCCTTTCCTCCTTGAAGATGACTTTGGATAAACAGGACTCCTCCTGGATGCGAACTTACCTTGCTTTATAATATTAAACTTATTCTCCAAGACAGAATAAAACACAGTTATCATTGACAGAATTCCCATATAATGGTCAAAAAAAAATATCATTGATCAATACAAATATAAGTATATATATGAAACCTCAAAACACATTCCCCAGTATATATATATATATATATATATATGTATATAAATTCGCATTCAAATTTAAAATGAATGGACCACAGTACGCTACTGTCTCTGATTTAATTTGTAACAGCTGAATCTAAATTTACAGGGAAAGCAATAATGCGTAATTCGATTTAAATTAAGGAATCGTTACTCCACTTCTACAATATTAAACAAATCACCGAATTCCCGTCTAGAATCGACGATATAGCGAGATCTCGTATATGTAAAACTAGATTAATTACCCCAAATAAATGGTATATGCGTACGATAAATATAATATTACGCAAAATTCTCCCTTTTTGTATGAACTTCCAATCAGAAAATAATATCTCATACCCTGCAGACCATTTAACAAATTCTCAAATACAAAGTGAATTAAATCTGAACAAGAGTGTTTATAATTAAAATATTTAACTGAATACAAAATTTTCGTCGAATATTTATTTCACTATTTATATAGCTACGCAATTAAACGAGTTGTCGTTGTTAGTTTTTGGCTAGTTCTCGAAATTCTGTGGCCTTATCAACCCAACGCAGGTACGTAAAAGAAGGTTGTTTTACAGACCTTGAGGAGTTTTCTTTTACACCTGGTCTCGTTGTACGCCCATCTGCGCTGACAATCTCTGCACTGGAATTTCTAGCCTGGAAATTATCTCCCACGTAGTTATAATTGCGATCTGGATCCGGATTTTTCCTCACTCTATCGGCTGCCGTTTACTTGCCTAAATTAATTCAATTGTCTTGGAAAAGCAACAAGTGGAATAGAACCTTCTAAGCTTACCATTAGATGTAAAATTGGCATAAGAAAACTCTTCAAGAATGCACTAAATTAGGATTACTCCTTGGGAAAAATCTTACTATCACACTACGTGTTTAAGTTTCCCATAATCACTTGAAAATTTACAAAATGGAATAACTTCCGAGTCGTAACGACCTTAATTAAAAATTCAAGTCTGCACTTCTTGAAAGTTGAAAGCGTTCTTCTGTCCCAATTGACTCCGATCCGAAAATCGCAATGCGCGATCGATGCGCATACCACAAAATATGAGGACAAATAATAGAATCGAAACTCGAAATATGCCGTTCAAACGTTGAAAAGGGAAACACTCCTGATATACACTATGCGTTAGAAATCACACGTTACAGCGTATATGAGATGATCCTGCAGCAGAACAAAGTCCAACATAAAGTCGCAAATTTCACAAAAATTGCCATTTTGGAACACGGTTTTGAAATACTTCAGCATTCGTCGTTCTCTCCAGTCCTTGCGCAGTCTGATTATCACTTTTGCCGCTCACTTTTGAAAGTTCTTCGCGAAATTACATTCAATGATGATGAGGAGCTGCAGAACTAGCTCGAAAATTGGTTTGCTTCGAAAGAAATTATTTTTATCGACGTTGAATCCAGAAATTGCGCGCACGCTAGGATGCAGTAGTGATTAATGAAAGGCAATACATATTTGACTAATTGAACAAGTTAAACAAATTTAGTAGTCGCAGAAAGAGAACGAACTTATTAGACAAACTTGATGCATGCCTTCTATAATATTTTCAAAAGCCTAACAATACATTTTCCTCTCCGCGCTCCATCGCTCCAGCACTATTTGTAAGACTAATGAGGTTCCGAATTAAATATCTATTATTTTTTTATAATGCGATCAAATAAATCACGATAATACTGAATCAATACTTACCACGACTAATAGGCTTTCAATTTTGTAAACAGTCACGTTTCGCATCGTGGACCTTCGAACACTTGCGCGGGGCAGTCGAAACGTAGCGGGCCCTTACCCTAAAGGAAGGGTTAGCGCTGCTGTTAAACGCCGACAAGTATGACGTTGCATGAAATCGCGATTAAAAGAGTTAAATGTGCAACAAAAGATTTACATTTCAGATTAATACCCCGCTATACTAGCATGGTAAAATGTAATCTATTACAAGGGATGATGATATAGAGCTAAAGCTGGAGATTGATGAAGTTTTACCGCAGGTGGCTTGTTAAGTCAATTTCAGAAAAGCTGCAATCGGAGTTTGTGTAACGAGATTGTTAGACTTTGCTGATTAAAATCGGGTTTAAAATAAGGCTTTGTTTACAGAAAGAGTTCGCATTGCTTAACTTTCTTTTTGTTTTTAGAGATATAAATTAAATTAACTTAAACAAGCAATGTTTTAAGCTGAACTTACTGCAAATACAACCAAATACCCAAGTTTAAATATAACAACTCTTTATGTTGGTACACGAAAATGCAGAATGTCATAGGAAATATTATTTTGATGTCTTCTTCTTTCGCTAGTAGTTATCCTAGCCTATTTTGCCCATAGTTATGTGAAAAATACAAATTTGTATAATTTTCTAAACATACATGTTAAGCATATACGAGGGTATATACATCACTTATTGTCCCTGATGTAGGAACAAATGATTCAGACATTTGAAACAACTTTATTTTTCAACATAATCCCTTAAAAGGTTAACACACTTAGATTAATGATGAGGCAGAGCTTGAATGTCTTTAGAAAAACCCTTTGTGATGCACTGCAAACTGCTCATTTACAATAGTCATCACCTCTTAATCGTCCGAAAAATAAGTTCCCCGAAGACGTTCTTTTAAATTGGAGAACAGGTGAAAGTCACTGGGGGTCAGATCTATCAAATATGGGGGTTGTTCTAAAATTTTAAATCCAGCATTGTGGATAGCAGCCATAGAAACACAGCCCTTAAGAGCGAGTGCGTTGTCTTGTTGGAATAGAACAGAACAGAACAACCATGCAGTTTTCCATATGTTTTCTGCTTTCTAGCCGCACGAACTTTTGATATGTGTTTTGCGTAATAGTCTCCCGTTATTGCCATTATCTTTCCGGCTGATGAAGCCACACTGAACTTTCGTGGGGGTGGGACCCACGATGGAGCCATTCCATACTCTGTCGTTTATCCAAATTCGTGTCCATGAATCTTAAACTGTTCGCAGCAGTAGCAAAACCTGGCTCGCTTCTGATCAGGTGACAACATTATCGGAATCCATCATTTTTTAGACCCAATTCTTCGAGTAAAATTTTATCAATGGGTCCAACGGAAAAGTCACATCTCGCAGCAATAATTTGGCATTAATTTTCCGATCACTCACTCATATCATGGACATAATAAATATTTTCTTGACAGACAACCGTTTTTAGTGGTCCAGCACCTGGTGCATGTTGACATGACCTTCCTAATTTGAAAGCCCTGCACCAATTCTTAATTACTTGATATGACGTGATAGAATCATTCAACATTTCGGAAATGTCACTATACATTTCCCGTGGTGATAAACCCTTCTGAAAAAGGTATTTGATCACAGCCTTTGTCTCGAATATTTCCATTTCAACAAAATCGCGACCACCACAGTAATATTAAATGTATAACTTTTATAAACAACTTGGCATATATTAATGTCAACAACTGACGTTTGTAGGAAAAAAATTATTCATTTGTTGGCCAATGCCTTCTATGTTAGGACAATAATTGATGAACCAGCCTCGTATGTACATATAATTCGAAACGCAAAACGTATTGTAATAACTAATCAAATGGTATAACATTGTGTATAAGTTTGACTGTGTATCTTATTTGCAAATTTCATTTATTTATATCATAATTTGGAAAATAAGTTAGTAAATGACATACAATATTATGTATTAATGTCCAGGCAAACAAATTGGAACGTGAAGCAGTTATAATTTCTGGATGAGTTTGCTGAAATCAGTCGTTGCATGATGGATTATTTCAAAAATTTTAATAAATTGTTTCTACCTTGAGACGTATACATGATGTTGATACCGCTTCGTTTCTGTATAATATAAAAATATTCAATAAGAAGACAAATTTCAAAGAATTGTAGCCAGGAATAGATTGTTTTAAAAAATACCCTGAACCTACTAAATCATAAGAAAGAGAGGGATTTCACCACACAATGCTTACTAAATTAGAATGCGAAACACTGGTACTACTTGTGCTGGTAATTTTCGTATCAATGATCAAAACGTAGTGAAAATTATTGAACCAAGCTTGTAAACTGCTGTCAAATTAAAAGCAATAATACCTAGAGTAGAGGCCGGGATGGCTCAGTGGTAGGAGAATCAAGCTTTGAATGTAATAGTCCAAACGCTTCCCGGTTCGAATTTCTCCAGGGTCGGAAGTTTTTATAATTCCCTGGGTGATCGGTACTGGATCCCGGTCTCCTCGTGTTACGGTCGCACTAGAAAAGTAACAAGACCATAAACAAAAACATTCACACACAACAGGCAAGTCAAACACAGTTTTGCACCAACACGGTAACCCGCAGAGCCGGGCCCTGTTGTGAACAGCGCAAACTAGCTTAGCTTTGCCTCACACCGCCTCGACACTGCGCAAGGGGTACAAACGAGGATCATGATAGTGAATGAATACCTATAGTGCTATTTATAAATGAAAAAAAATTAAAATAAGTTGTAAAGTTATGTCGTCTGTGTAAGATTTTTGTTAAAAGATTACTCAACGCTCTAATTTCCCCTAATAAACAAGTATTAGGTTTTAAGCAAATATTTAGTTTACCAGACTGTCCAACCAAACTTATAGCCCCCCAAAAAGGCAACTCACTATTAAATATATATATATATATATATATATATATATATATATTATTATCTATAGAAAATGTAGGATCTTGATTGTATCTTAAAAATGGCCAAGATGTGAAAGGAGCAACATGGCGGGCAACTGCTAGTACTGATCAAACAGTATTCAAAGTTTTGCAACGATCGTGCGGGTCACTACTTGAATGGGTGACCAAAACCTAGCCAATACGCTGCTGCCCTGCTGCCTTCGAGATTACCTAAAGCCGGTGGTTTCCCTGAGTTGTGCATTTATTCCATTTAAGAAGAATCACCTAAACTTCATTTGTGAGCATTGAGCTAAAACGTAAACGAACGCTTGACAGATGCGTTGATTTACCGGATGTGTATTTACGTAATATTCCTTGCGTTTCTAAATTAACGTTCGCGTCGTACGAGTGCAAAGTAAAGATTTTGAGCGTCAATTACTCCTTAAGTAATGAGGCATTAGCGTTATCTAGCGTAGACCAATCACAGCGCGCGCTCGGGTGAGTCAAACACGTGCGTTTGTTTACGTTCTATCTCATTGCTCAACAAACGAAGTTTAGAGTGCTGGTTCTCAACCGTTGGGTTGTGAAACCGAAGACCACTTATTAATGGAGCAGTAAAGTAACTATTATAATATAAAGGAAAAACAGAATATATTTAAAGAAGAGAGAAAATTTTGGGAAAAATGAGACATTGAGATTTTTCTACACGACTTATTTCAATGTCGAAGTTTAAGTACGCTCATATATTCTCTTTTTTGATTTTATAACAGGATTAGCACTGATACTGGGCGTTTCTGATGAAGCAGAAGCTTCTTCGTCTTTAAGCATACGTTTGCTTCCAATTAAAAATCTATCCATATTTACTAAACGCTTACGGAAATATACATACATTTGATTAGAACTGGGGAAGCTCCTAGCAGTGAAGCATATCTTCCCCCTTCCAGGTAATGTTGCCATTCGCCTTCAAGGCGTCATCGGAACAATGCGACGACTCTACTCGCGCGACAGCTCGAAGCTGCCTCCCCATTTGGACTGACCGTCGCACCGGCTTCCTCCATCCCTGGAATCCAACCGCTACTTCGGAGAGCTCGCCCGGTTTGACCCGGACAATGGGCATCTCTCCGATCCCGAGGCACTCTTTGTTGACGCATGGGTAGCGCGCTTCGCGCATCGCAAGGATGCACTTCCAGCTTTCACTGTGCGAATGCAGTTCTGGCGGACATCTCCCGGCGGCCCTGAAACAGAAACCTGAAAGGAAAGTCCTGGAGGGAATGTCCTGAAAGAGAAAATCCTGTAAAGCAAACCTGAAAAGGAATAACCTGAAAAGGAATAACCTGAAAAGGAATAACCTGAAAGGAATCACCTGAAAAGGAATGACCTGAAAAGGAAAAACCTGAAAAGGAAAGACCTGTAAAGGAAAACCTGAAAAGGAAAACCCTGAAAAGGAAAGCTGTAAAGGAGAGACCGTACTAGGAAGACCCTGAAAGGAAGTGCCTGAAAGGAAGCCTGAAAAGGAAAACCCAAATAATCGCCTGGAATCATGAATACTCTGATTTAATCGTCTATTCTTTCTCTCCTTCGTTCGTTCTCTCTCGCTTGCAACACCGCTTCTGCAAAACTCTGAAACGCCCGGAAAACATCCTCTCCTACCAATTGCCCCTGTTGCGTTGGCCAACCTAGCCCTAACATTCTAAGATGCCTTTCGAAGACTCCCCTCTCCCTCTCTGTTTATTCGCAACTGTCATACAAGTGTACACTGGTATCCTCCTCACCACATTCACACTCACTCCCATCGGTTAGATTTAGTGAGTAGAGCTTCGCCGTAAAGTCTCCATGTCCCGTTAGGAATTGGGTGACCCAGTACGATGGCTCGACCCACGTCATCTGTAACCGTTCGGTCACCCTGGGGAAGAATCCATTGGTGACCCTGCCTACGTTTGCGACTTCCCATGTTCCCTGCCACTTATCTAGAACCAAGTTTCTCGCCTCGATGTCGGCTTGCTTGGCTGATTCTACACTCCCGTCATATTGGAATGCCCCTATCTCGGTAGGCATTCTCCTCCTGATTCTCCTAAGAAGACATCTCTCTTCCGCCCTATACTCCAATGGCCACTGCTCTGCCAAGACACTCAGTGCGCCCGTGGAAGTCGTCCTGTAGGCCCTTGTGGCTGCTATAAGCATTGGCCTTTGGGCGCTATTCAGAAGACTTCTTCCCCGGGCGTTGAGCTGCGGGAACCAAACCTCTGCGCCGTAGAGCGCGACCGGTTCCAGCACCGCCCTGTTCAGGATCGTCAGGCTCCTGTGCTTAAGTCCCCACTTGGCTCTGACGACTCTACTGAGACTCGACCCTAATTTCCCGACGTAAATATACAATATTTTTTTCAGTTTCTGAACTCCAACTGACAAACTCTATTATGTAACACAGTCACGACACAACTGACAACTGACGCGCTGCCGCTGCTTTTATAGTCGCTTATTTTCAATCCAGAAAGTTCGAGATGTATCGGTGTCTGCCGCGAACATTCGGGCAACAGTAGATCAGATGATAATGCGACGCGACTGCACCACATCGGCAGTATAGCCAATATTGCCAAATCGAGCTAAATAAGTTCTTGGGTATTGGGATATTCTCATCTATCTTATATTATGCAGGGGGGCAGAATTATTCAAGGTAAGAAAGGGGGGTGCGAAATACGGAAGCTTGAGAAGCGCTGCTTTAGAGCCACTTAAATGCGAAATTCTAGTTTCTTCCGATGGAAGTGTCTTGTTTCCGACGTTCCCATTCCTTAAACCATGACCTACCTGCAAGAATTTCTCACAGTAAACAATTTAGACCCTGAGCAAATTGACAAATACTTTAGGCTAACTAACTAACAAGCTTCTATGAACAACATGAGGGTACGGCAATGGGTAATAGCCTATCTCCTTTCGCTGCAAGTCTTTTTATTAGTAATTTCGATATTGAATTTAAAAGTAATGTACAATACTTCCTCAGGGTGTGGATCAGGTATGCGGATAGTATTTTTGCCGATTTCGATACCAAACAACATCGATGATTTCGTTAACGAACTAAATATCAATCAATAAAATTCACGTATGAATTAGAAAACAAAGGACAGTTAAAGTTTCTTGACGTTTTAGTTGTTAGAAATAGCTGTAAAGGATTAGATTAGATTTGACTCGGATTTAATTCAGTTGTTGAAAATAATTCCTTAACCGGTTAGGCGTAAAGAGAATTTAGTATTTAAGCCTTTGTTCGTTACACTATTAGTAATGGACTTCAATTGTTGGCTTGGTGAAGGACTTTTGTCCAGAGATATTCCTCAGCCAAGTTACTTTAGTTCGTTCGAGTTTCTACTGAAGATGGCAGCTTAGTTGCCGAAATACGTATTTAGTTGTTCCAAATATCGTGGTGGTTACGGGTTTTCCAAAGTTTGTTTTAATTCCACTTTTTCGGTAAAAACATTACTTACCTAGATTATACAACGAAATCAATCAATGATACATAAGTGTTTATTAAATTGTTGTAAATTCCATTCTACATTCTTGTTTATTTCCAAAGAAGTCAGTCAATCGTTTACTAAAATTTTTGATGTGTTACTAAGAAGAGTTTATTTAGCTGATTGCCAGTTCCTTCTTAAATAGATACATCAGTCAATTTGAAGCACTAAAAGCCGTCTTCTGTCTATTTGAAATATCCAAATCAGGCATATGTCATCTTAGTTGTTTTATTTCAAGCTTTTCTTCAAGCAAATATGTGATAGAAAGCTTATTTAAAAGATTGCTTATTTTATTCATGATGCAGGTTTCTTTAATGCTACCTGCGCGATTTATACCGAAAGCGGAGGAGGGAGTCAGTTAAAGGTTGGCTATAGTTCTGTTTTGAACGCGGACATTTCGCTGCAGCAATATTCCGTCTAAAAGATGTGCCGCTATCATCTAGCAGGCTCATTTCGCGTTCCATTAGTGGGTTATTTATCTAATAGTACAGTGCGTATTTATGAAATAAAATTTACATATGTTTTGTTTAAGCTTTACAATGACAATAGATATTGAGAAGAACAAACAATGGACATTCCTGACCCTGGTTTGCTATAGCAATGTCACGTTTTCTTTCCTCTTTGTTATAGCGAACCATTACTGCCTGAAAGTATTTTGAATTTATATTTCACATCTACAATATTTGTGAAAAATATTCTTAAGATTTCCCCAGACAGTATGGTACCTGAACAATATTCCTCTAGAGCTATTTGAAGTGGCGACAAAAAATTTTCTTATTACTGTGTACTTAAAAAAAATTACGTGTTCAAAAATCGGATGGCAAGATTCTTGCTTCGGTTTTCTGGGACAAAGATGGGATAATTCTGATAGATTATTTGCAACGGGTAGAACTATCACGGGAGCATATTATACTGAACTGCTAACTAAATTATTTAAGAAAATTGTGGAAAGACGCCGCGGAAAACTTGCTAGAGGTGTGCTCTGTTTGCAAGACAACGCTCCTGCTCACAAGTCGTTGATTGCACTGCAAAAATTGAAATGGAAAAGAAATGGGTATTAAATTGGTTGGCCATATTCTCCGGATTTAGCATCGTCAGACTATTATTTGTTCTAAAAACTCAAAAAACATTTGAAAGGTAAAAGCTTTTCAACAAATGACGAAGCAATATATGCTGTTGAGGAGTGGTTTGCAGACCAAGACAAAGATTTTTTTAAATGGCTTAGAATTACTTCATGAACGTTCTGCTAAATTATAAGTCTTAAAGGAGATGATGTTGAATAAGTAAAATTTTGTTTTGTAACATTGTGGCGTTTTATATGGTAGGCTAAGTGCTTATCAACACCCCCTCGTATTATTTATTTTTTGCGTTCGTGGTTTATATTTAAAAGCGTATTAACACAACAATATTGTTACCTAATTATAACTTTAGACTATAAAAAGATAGTTGTAACATCAACTAGATAGTACGTTACAACTAAAAGTTTTGTATTATTACTGTATCAATGGAAACTTCCATGGTCAATAACAGTTGCACCAGCTAGCTTGTGGCAGAAAAATTAATAATTTTAGAAATTGTTTGGCGCTTGTTATATTTTTAAGATAATAAAACAGTAATTTAAAATTACGCGACCAGTTTATAATCTCAATTATGTCAATTGAAATGCTCTATATTGAACCTAAATTAATTGATAGTTTTATTTACGAATAGAAGAATTGGGTTCTGTTCAACCATAAGGTTTTAAATTGCTGTTTTGTTGACATTGCAACTTTAATTAACAATTTTTAGCTGCAGGTCGAATATGTGGTACATGCTGCAGGCCCATCAACGATCGCTACATTTTACAAGTTGTAGACATCTCCTACCACGAGCACTGCCTCCAGTGTTACGCTTGTGGTGATCGACTCTACCAGACTTGCTTTGTCAAAGAATCCAAATTATTCTGCAGGATCGATTACGATAGGTATGTAGAAACTGAACAGTTTTCAGCTTACACATAATTATCATATAACGGGTGTCAAAGAAAACCTGTTCGATTGGCTCAATCAACTTATCAACATAACGCAAGTATGTTGAATACTCATTCGTAGACAGATTTTACAAATACAAATACAAGCGTAGTGTATCAACTACTCAGGCAATATTTGATTTCTTTTGATTTGAAACGTGTTTGTGCTTTTACACAGAAACGAAACAGTTACTTTGAAACGTTATGTTACGTCACTGCTGCGGTTTTTGCATCACCGTTGTAGATGGCCTCATAACTTCTGCTTATGGTCATGAACCTACGAGAACTATTCAAATTTCAACAGGAGTTTATTTATAGAAACGCGTATTTTAATATTACGACGATGAAAACTATACTACTTCTCGATATAGTCCCACTCCTAGTGATGCACTTGCGCCACTTATCTGGAAGCTTCCTAATATCTTCCTGGAAAAAATCTTTGGGTTGCATGCGTATCCACTCTTAAACAGCTTGGATAATGTCGTTCTTGAACTGAAATCTTTTCCCGGCTAAAGACTTATGTAGCAGGCCACACGGTTAGTTCTGTATGCTGCACTGAAATTTTTTTGCGGTTTAAATTGTTCTTGCGGCTATATGAGACCGAATATTATCTTGGAAGCAACAAACAGAACTTTGTCTTCTTTTCCATTTTTTTCTGATCGCCTGCTTAACTTTATCACGCAAAAGTTTTGAATAATAGTCTGCATTAATGGTGCGACGTACTGTAAGGAAATTAACAAAGAGCATCCTTTGAGAATCCTAGAAGAATATAGCCATCACCGTATGCTTTTATTTTTTGATAAAGCAGTAAAATAATGAACGCTTCAGTTGTCACAATTGAGCCCAAAAATACATTTCCTTGTCTCTCTCATATCTCTACAGCATAGAAGAAGCGATTTGCAAACGATTCCACTTGTGTTCTTCAGCCAAGAAGAACGGAGTCCACCTAGCACTAGTGATGAGCGTACTTTGAATTAAATCATTCGAAGTATTCAGTTGAGAGTAATTCATTAGAATGATAAAAAAATATCGAATACATTCGTAGCGACCCGCGCGTCTCGAATAAAATCTTTTGAAATACTCTATTATGCATGCATCTCCGAACATGCGCGATTAATTCGAATTATAAAAGCTTCTCGAATACGTTCATAACGACGCGCGCACCTTGGGTGAAATCGTTCGAAATATTCTATTATGCATGCATTTCCGAATGTGCGCAATTAATTCGAATTATAAAAGCTTCTCGAATACGTTCATAACGACGCGCGCATCTTGGGTGAAATCGTTCGAAATATTCTATTATGCATGCATTTCCGAATGTGCGCAATTAATTCGAATTATAAACGCTTCTCGAATACGTTTATAACGACGCGCGCATCTCGAGTGAAATTATTCGAAATATTCCAGGAATTCATTCGAATGATAAAACTTTATCGAATACATTCGTAGCGACCCGCGTGTCTCGAATAAAATCTTTCGAAGTACTCTATTATGCATGCATTTCTGAATGTTCGCAATTCATTCGAACTATAAAAGCTTCTCAAATACATTCATAACGACGCGCGCATCTCGAATGAAATCATTCGAAATATTCGATTATGCATGCATGCAAAATGCGAATAATTCATTGGAATTATAAAAACTTCTAGAATACGTTCGTAGCGACGCCTGCATCTCCAATGAACTTATTCGAAATATTTGATTATACATGCATCTCCGAGATGCAAGTAATTCATTAGAATTATAAAAACTTTTCGAATACATTCATAATAATGCGCCCATCTCGGATGAAATCATTGGAAATATTCGATTATGCACGCCCTTCCGAGATGTGAGTAGTTCATTCAAATGATAAAAATGTTTCGGATTACTTTCGTTTCGTTGTTCGGCTGGTAATCGAAATATAGTTTGCGTCTGTATATAATTTGAGTAGTAGTCGAATGAACTTTTAATTTGAGAATTTACTAAAAGGTAAACTACAAAACAATATATTTGACTCGTTTTGTGTGATAGGGTCACAAGTGCAGCTGAGTTAGCAATATAAGTTTTTTAAAGCACGATGCGACACATTTTTCACGTTGCGCAATACGCGCGGATTTTGAATTCGAATGAATATCTCGATTATTAAAATCATTCGAATACGAATCATTCGATTATTGATATCTTTCGATTATGCCCATCACTACCTAGCACCCTCCTTATGTTACCTTAGCTTGTTCTTTTATGCAACATTTTCGATATTAATTCGTAAATTTTGAAAAAGTTTAGGAACTGCCTTTCTACATAGAAACATTTACTCTTTCTTGCTTTTCACGAATAACCGAAATTGCAATTCGTCGTACATGAAGCTTATCTACGCACACACACTATCTTCTACGCCAGTTTTCCTGCCTCTAAAAGACTACCTATATTTTTAGGTAGACATTGATCGCGGTATTCTGCTCGTAATATTGTAAGAATTTCAATCGAATCTACGCCTTTATTAGTAGGAAAGCACTGTTCTAGACATCGTAACTGTAACTGTCAAAATAATCTTATAGTAAAGCAATCGTCATGGATATGGAGAATATTTGGCATTGTCTTCAGATTTTGTATGGAAATAGGTAAATATGGAGAAACAGTTATGTTTTGTAGCGAAACAGTTACGATTTCATTCATACTTTTCGTTGTTATTGTTAGTTATTATGCATTGATTCATATCCTGAATTACGGCGATTACTTTAAAAACTCTATTTTAAAAAATCTGCTCAGATCAAAAGAATTTTAATGAGATTATGTATTTTCTAACAGTTCTGTTTTATTTTTAATTTGTATACATAGCTTCATCCTACGTACTTCGCCAGGTTTTGGAATTTTAAATTAATACCTGAAATTTCTTATTATTTTGTTGGAAGGAATTCTTGTTATTACCCAAGCAGTGTATGTGTAATATAAAAATATTGGTTACTGCTATTCTTTGTGGTAGGGATCTTCATTCGAAATGACTCTTTTCTGCTTAGTTCACTTTTCGCTAGTTTTTAGCGGAAAGATCTGTAGCTTAAATTTTCCGATCAAGGATTTAATGGAAAATCAATATATTCTGAAAGATTTCTTCACGAAAGTCTGAAAAAATCCATTTTTACAAAAAGCTTTTAACGAAATTCCATTATAGCAGTTCACCGAAGAAAACTTAATTACACTATCTTACATGATATAATTATATTATGTTTCTTCTTATCTACATTCTTATTTTAAGTAAACGAAACATACACTAAATCAAAACTGTTTTGTTAGGTAATGTTTCTGTTACAGTAAACTGTATTTGTAACGTAATGTTTCTATACAGGGTGCGACTGAATAACTTTTACGGGCGTAGTCTATCTACTCTATACATTTACTATAAAAATTCTTACAGACATTGTCTGGATGTCATTTCTTTAACAAGTTATGGTCACTTGAAATTCATATAATAACCAATACTAAATTGGAACACATTAATTGTAAGTCAATATAAATTGAAACCAATTAGAAAGCGTGATGGTCCATTCCTTTCGCCGAATGTGTTCACACTTTCTACAATGGCTTTACATATCATCCTTTAGTAGAGGCATGGGCTGTTATAAAAACAAAAACAGAAAATAAGGTCGATGGAGATGGCGACAAACAGTGGATTAGCAAAGCTCGATAGAATAAGCAACAAGGAGATAAGAAGTCGAGCAAAAGTGCACATAGATATTATTTAAAGTACAGAAGCATAAAGGTTAAGGTGGCATGGACTCCTGGAACGTATGGCAGAAGATTGTCCAAGAAATGGACGCCCTCTCGAAGAAGAAAACGGGGTCTATCGGAACAAATGTGGAAAAGCGAAGTAACGGCAAACATGCAGAGAAGGAATGTTTATGTAAATGGTTGGGAAGATGTATAGAGAGTGTTATTGTATCAAGTGCCCGAACCGATTGCCTTGGGCAAACACCTTAACAGATACGATGTGCGATGCCATTGGTTGATTGTTCATTTCCAGTATGGTTTGTTAAACAATACTTTTATATGTCGCCATAAGGAACAGTCACATGGATTACAGTCCGGGGAGCGTGGAGGTCACGCAATCAGTCGTGTTCTATCAATTCAATGATTAGGATAGTTGTTGTTCAAACGTTTCCGTGCAGTAAGACAAAAAAGTGCAGGAACCGCATCATGCATGAACCATAAACTACGGCGCGTTTTTACTGGGACCTCCTGGAGCACTACTGCTAATTCTTCTAAAAATTATTTATAATTCTGACGGCTGAAAAACATTGGTCTAAGCAACTAATTATCAATAATTTTGTTTATTGTCTTAGTATGTCTCTTTACTTACATCTGCTTTATTAAGCATTAGGTAAATTATTTAAACGAAGTGGTTTGACAAGGAAAGTAGATCTCCAGTAACATCTTCTCTGCGGTGTCTTATATAGTCAAATACAATTTTGGCGTAATTAACTACATAGTCGGTTAATTACAAATTGCAATAATAAATACTACTTCACTTGTGTTTATTATTATCTAGTAGGTTTAACGCTAATGCGTTAGTATGGAACTGTGATTTATCAAGACAGTTTTCACTGGTTGTCGTTATCACATCTTTCACTGAACTCATCTTGATGTCACTTTGTATATCTGCTTTTGTGACAGAAAAGATAAGGGAGACTACAGAGGCTTAAGTATAATGTATGTGTATGTTTATATTATAACAATTAACTGAACATCGAAAAGGGAAAGAAGAGGAAACACACTTACGATTCATCGACTTGGAGAAAGCGTACCACTCAGTACCCTGTACTAAGCTATGGGAAGTTTTGGAAAACCTCAGAAAAGATCAAGACCTTATAAAGATCATTAAAGTTATCTATACCGAAAATGCTGCAGAGGTACTCTAAAACGGAACTTTATCAAGAACAATAAGACCATCAAAGGGGCTGCGACAAGGCTGCAGCTTTTTCGTTTTGATATTTATTTGGAACCTGCACTAAAAGACTGGAAAAGGCATCTTCAGGGAATGGTAGTCCCAATTATTATCGAATGTCTGTTTAACTTGAATTTTGTAGACAATCAAGTGATAATCGCGTAAGACTTATATGACTTCGTTAAATAAAAAAATTACAAAAGACAGTTGTAATAGAATAGAGCAAAACAGAAAAGTCATCGGCTGTCTAAACTTCATTTGGTGGGAAAATCTCGTATTCATTAATACAAAAAAACACATTGGTAGAATCTGTTTTGTGCTATGGAGCGGAAATATGGACCATAGAAGCTAAGGATCGAAGCAAGATAAATACAGTAGAAATGGACTGTCTAAGAAGAAGTGCCTGAAAATCTAGACCCGATCACAGAAGCAATGACGAAACCAAAAGAATGACAAGTTCAGAAGGCACTGTGATCGATAGGATAGAGAGAAGGGCACCAAAATGGTTCGGCCACCTATTCCGTATGGAAGATACCAGATGGCCAAAGAGAATGTGGAGATGAGTGCCACCAGGAAATAGAAAAAGAGGTCGACCAAGAAGTTTGTAGAACGACGGCGTAAGAATATCGATGCAGACAAGAGGGTTAACCGAAGAAGATGACCGAAGACGTTGGAGAATTGGCAGGAGAAGTCGACTATACCTATAAAATACCGTTTATATATATAAATATATTATATATATTTATATATTATACAAACGCTGCTGGTGCCGGTCAAACGGTTAACAAAATTAAGCAAATGAGGCCCGGGTCATTACTAAAGTGGGTGACCCGTTTAGTGGTACAATATCAGCGACACGCCAAGCTTTAGAGAGCACGTCAAAACCGTCGTCCCGGGTACCATTACGGTGGTAGCCGTTAGGTCAAGTCAGAGGCGATAGCGCAACCTGAAAACTCCGACATCAGGCTCTACCACGGCCATACGAATTACGTACGTGCATATATATTATATATATATATATATATATAATACATGTATTACCTTTCTTTCTCCTTTCTTCATGAATTCGGCTTTTTACCTTACGGTGTCGAGGTTTAATTGAAGGTGATGGGTCCCCTTTGGACTTGCTCCTCCCGCTCGCCTCAACTACATTCACTCCTTACATTTTCAGCATTTGTGTTAATTGTTTGAATGGTGTTGTGTGTGGCTTGTTACTTCTCCTGGTCAGCCAGTGGTTAGAAGAAGCGCCCTCAATTGTAACCCAACGTGGAATGGTTACCGAGCTCGATACCGACCAAAATATTTTTGCCTATCCCAAGTTTCGAACCGAGGACTTCATATTACGAGTCTAGCTCTCTTATCACTGGGCTGGTAAGGGTTATGTATATGTATTATATATATATATATATATATATAAATATGTGTGTGTGATCCCATTGAGAGTAACTAGCTCTACGTTTGGTAAAAGTAATTTGTGCAAATTTTGTGTCGTTTATTTAGATTCATTATTGTTTAAACCAACTCTTAATTGAGTCAAGACTTACTTGAAGCTTTTGTGATGCTCCTCATCAGTAACTGGTATGGGAGTATCATGTGCAAAAGCGGCTATAGGGGCTTTCTCTCTAGTAAGAAAATCTGCTGTGAAAGTTTAGTATGTAATTCTGTATACCTCTCAGACAATTATGCTTTTAATATAAAGTAACAATTATGCGCTACTTGTTGTTTTAAGTACTAGTACAGGAGACCCATGTGAATATCATTAATGCCGGTCCAAATATTACAGTAAAATGTTTGTTGATTCCTGGAAGGTACTATTGCATGTGGATTAGAGTCAACCCATTAATGATTCTTGTAAGTATTCGTTTCTGCATTTCTTGTAAAATGTGCTTCGTCAGCTGAAAGGTCGCTAGTGTGAAAATGTAATGTCTGTAGAAAATCAGCCTCCAATTGAGCTTACACTTACTGTACAACAATTGTTCATGAGAATTTTCCAAATAATTCGATGTGAAACACCAATAGAACTCCATCTTGTACTAGTACTAGGCAGTACTACGGAGTATTCAGTTGGCACCATAATCTGCAGCGAATTTCACAGCGTCTCTGGATGACCACAAAAGTACCTTTAACTAGACAATGCTGTGTTGGATATTTTTAGCGGAAATATCGGATAGCTTCATTAGAATTTCCGTTTTCTCGTACATAAGAAAAATATATATTTTTCATTTCTGTTTTAGTTTAATTTAGCAAAATGAAAAATTTACAAAAATAATTGCGAAGGGGCCTAAACTAATGTCGCTTATTATTCTATGAAATAATCAGAACACACTGTATTAAGAAATATTCAAAATATATTTACACTTTATCTTTTATTGCTTTAAAGTGAGAGAATCATTTTCCGAAAATTTTTAAACGAATTTTTGTCGTTAGTTTCACACTTAGAATACTCCCTTAATGTTCGGTCAAGGTATTCAGTTACACTCTGTATAATCGCGACAATTAAAAATGCAACAAAGTTGTATTGGCAGGTTTATAAATGCTTCTCAACAAACTGTTTTAGGATTCATTGAAGACGGTGGTTCAAGTATATAAACCACCACGATATTAAAATACCTCAATACGTATTTCGGCAACTAAGTTGCCATCTTCAGTATAAACTTAAACTAACTAAAGTAGCCTGGTTGGGGAATACCTCTGGAGATAAGTCCTTCACCAAGCCAATAATTAAAGTCTAATGGATCCAACCATTGGACTTCGATTATTGGCTTTGTAAAGAACTTACTTCCAGAGGTATTTTTCAACCTATTTCCTACTGGAGATGCCAGCTTAGTCGCCGAAATACGAACTGTTTAGTTAGTTCAAGAATGTAACTATTATTGGTTAGAAATATGATACGGTAACGAAACAGGAGCTACTAACTTGTGCCGATTTGAAACCCCACATAATCGAAACATGTTTGGTGGGCAGGGAGTAATGTAAATTTTCCAAGATATCCGGCAAGAAATGGTTTCACTTCATGTTCTTGCTTTATTGTAAAGGGTTTATACTTAATATAGTAAGGTTATGTAGGTGTGAATAAGTTACGAAGTACGTTAATGCTAACGCAATTTCATATCAACCTACTTGTCCAGGTGTTTCTGAATCCCATTTCGCATATAATAGACTTTATTTATGGGTATTGCTTGAGAGTTAACATAAATATAATGGCAACGTGAAATTCAAAAATGACTGATTAAATTCGGTAGTTAATAACATTAGAAACACAGCCGAGGTTACAGCGCGATTGCTGACAGTATTGCTGCAAGCAGCCCCCAATAATATTAACCACGGCACGCGACGTCTGAAAAACATATTGCATCGAGGGAGACCCAGCAATATGCTCCCGGAGAACGGTATTTACCCTAATCTCCGTCACACATATGGGGGTTAGGGATAGAACCTAGAAATTCCTCGCAATTGAAATTGAGATATATTGTTTTGTTTCGTATAAACGGTTTAAGGCGATTTAACTTGAACTTTAACTTAACTCTATGCGTCTGTTAATTAAAAAGTTGATTTTCTTACCCTATGTTTTGCATATCAGATATTACAGAATGCAGTTATGAACTTAAAGACTGTTACCTTTAACTTAATACAAAGACATAACTGAAACATAACCATTTATTGTCAGCTATGAAATTAAACCAAATGTTTTGTAAAGGATCAAATAAGAAACCTGTCCTGATGTGCTTATGCATATACCCAAATGTAACTTCAGTGAATGGATTATATTGAAATTCATCTCTCTCTCTCTATATCATCTAGCTTGCAACTGCATTTGCATTCTTGCATAGTGTACTCGCATCGTTAAAATTATTAAATGGCAAAACGAAGCAAAAATTCATTAAGTGTATGTCAAAAGTTGAAGCTCTTAGATCAAGTCGGCAAAAGCGGGAAGAAGAAGGAAGTAGCGCATTTGGGCATATCCTTGAACAAATGATTTACAATTTTAAAAAATTCAATCAATAACAATTATATCAATATGGAATTTACTTATCATAATGCTGCTATGGTCAACTAGTAAATTTCTCCATAGTTTCATATAAGAATACTAACAATTATAGTCAAATTACTATACATTTACTACAAGAATTATACGCAGACAAAGGATATTAAACTTTTATTTTATTGCATATACGTATAATAAAATATATAGCCCAATCAGATGTAACATCTTAGATAATTACACAGAAATGGAATTAATACCATGGCAAAACAATTAAATAATTCCTATACATATATGTTCAAAGATATGTTAGTAGTAACTATATTATAGTGCAATTAAATTGAATTAACTGCCATAATTATACTATGGTAAATCTGTATTTTTGTGTATGTTAACATGCAAATTATAAAAAAACCTTACTTGTACAATAATAGCACAGCAAAGTAATTAAGCTTTTTCCATTTGCATATACGGCCAATAACAATGCTATGGCAAAGTAGTAAATTTGTCCATAGTTTCATATATGGATAGTAACAATTATAATCAAATTACAACCCGTTTACTATGACAATTATACTAGACCGAGGATATTACACTTCTATTTTATTGCATATACGTATAATAAAATGCATATCCCAATTAGACCTAACATCTTCGATAATTATACAGAAGTATAATTATACCGTGGCAATCAATTCAATTATTTATAAATATGTTCATAGATAGGTACATAAATAGTAATTATATTATAGTGAAATTAAATAGAACTATCTGCCATAATTTTACTATGGTAAATCTGTATTTCAGTTCAAGTTAAGATGAAAATTATAACAAAATCTTGATTGTATAATAATAGCACAGCAAAGTAATTAATCTTTTTCTATTTGCATATACGAAGAATAACAAC
>JABXWE010014728.1:0-36899 GCA_014611495.1 Limonius californicus | reverse complement strand
CTGTATATATATATATATATATATATATATATATTTAAATTTTAACTATATTATTTTACCATAATGTATAAAGGTTTTTGCTGTTCTACATTCACACAGAAAATAAATAAAAATTAATAAACACGCATGTGATGTCTTACAATTATTTTATCCAATCAATATGTAAACGTTCTTAATTATAATAAATTCAAAGGGGCTTTGTATTTCAAAGCAACATGAATATTTCGTCTACACAAGTTAATAAATCGCAAAGCAATTGGATTTAATTTAAATTAAGACACAAGAGGTAATTAAGAGCAACAATACCTACAAAGATGCACTAACCCTCAAACAATATGTGAAGATATATTACACGGCTATAAATTGCTTTAGGACTCCAAGGAATTACACACAGCCAATTCAGTTCTTGTAAATTATTGCACGAATAGATTATTGGCGCTCGCTGACCTTTTAATTAATTCGGACCAATGTCAGATGAAAGAATTTAAGTTCATACACTGGCAATTTATTGCGTGTTCGTTTGAAAGGCAACGCAACAGTGTTATTTTTGTGCGACTCTATCGAAAACGGCAGGGCACTTTTATTGCTTGAAAGTTTAAGGACGAGGATTCTCGAATTCCATGCCAAGCTTTATAGCGCTCAGAACTTATTTTTCCCGCACCAAATCAATACTTGCTGGTGCACCCAACAGTGTATCAAACTAAAGAATGCGTCCTTATATTATATTCGGAATAGCCGTGTTAGTAAACTCCTTGGTCATCTCATCAAGGTATTTTACAAGAACATTAAAATACTTTAATAACATGTAGGTGAATTAACTGGATTTAAGAACTGTAATTGATACGTATAGGTAGCAAAAATATAAAATGGTGTCATACCTGAAACATCACTTCCTTCTTAGATTAAGCTGCTTCTTTAAAAACACAAACACCGTTGGAACAAGGGTAACCGAATTACTTTTCTAAAAACATCTGCTTACTTCATATAACTTTTAAAGGAAAACGTGCGATTTTGAAATACGTCAAAATGATCTATAGTTACTTTCTACGTCTTTTACAAAAAATAAAGGTAAAGAAAGCTGAGATTTCGCTTAAAAAACAACCGATTTCACCGAGTTTTGTGTGTGGACTAGAAAGAAGCAGGTACTGAAGAGTTACACGAGGGGTTCGTAGATCGTACACATAGGTAGGCTCCTTCTGTTATACAATTATGTGCGACCCTCCATTCCTGAAATCCTTATGGTTGGGCCATATAACCTTTTTAAAGTGTTTCTACTATCCTTTGTAAAAATGTAGCGGAGATCTCAAAAAAACACACGGTTCCGTAAATGGTTTAAACGTGGAATATATTTAACTTGTCAAGTTTTTACACTTTATAAAGATAAAATCATTGGAGCATGCAACCATATTTCGTTCGAAAATGACATTTGCTTTACATGCACTGTAAATTACTTTGAGCGGAAATAAGAGGTGCTATAAACTAATGCTATAGCAACGATATATGTATTTATAAATAAGGAGACGCAACCTCATAATCACATTATGGCTTTTAGTAATGGCAATTTAAATTCAAATTCGCTTACGCCTACAAAGGTATCGCTTGTATATTGTAATTTATAAATCTTTAGTTTACGTAAAATATAGAAATAAACAATGCAGCTAGAACAATGCAGTTATAAACTACAGATACGTATTTTTAGGAAAGCTGTTCTCATTACTCTTTTTTGTTATAAGTGAATGTGACATCCACTATAAAAATGGGCTGCCGTGATCGTAAATTACAGATTATAATTAAAAATGAAAGACTAACCAACTGTGGGTGCTATGGTTGTTCCTATTATAGTTGGTGCCAAACAGCTGTTAATCAGGTTTATTTGAACTTGAGGTAGGGGAAGCCGGGGCATAATGGGCACCGGGGCACAACGGACACGTCACGATAAAAGATGTCTATGGCGTTGAATTATGCGCCACTGAATGAAACTGCATCAGCTGATTGCAGTGCATGTGTGGAACAGCGATCCTCTAACCTCAATCGCTTTATGGACATTTACAATGCGCATATTGGTTTTTGCTAGTTTTGTTAAATTATTCGGTGATTTTCTTGTAAGATTTGTTCAGAGTTAATACTGAAATCTGTACCAATTGTTAGTTGAGGTGAGTAGACACATGATTAATCTTGGATTATAAGATTTATCCGATAATAAATACACTTTTTTGGCATCCCGGTGCATAAATAATTTCAATATAGCTAATCGGTGCACGACGGGCGGGGCGTAATGGGCACCTGCCCGCTTTGCCCAGACTCATTGGAATATCATGGTGAACTAATTTTATTATATAATAACTCGCCTTATAAAAACGAACTTTTAGAAGCTGAAAAGGAAAAACAACTATCAGAAATCATGAAAATGAAAAGAAACGTGTTTGATAGCGATAGTTACGAAAAACCGAAGAAGATGACAAAAAGACGCAACAAAAAATTAAAAAAAAAGCAAATGAAGAGATGTCTGACAGTGTTATCTCTGATGCCCAGTGTTTATATGGTGGGTACTGGTACTCCCAGTCGGATGAAGGATGGGTATCCTGCAGAGTATGTAAGGGATGGGCCCATTGCTCGTGTGCTGGCGAAGAAGATGATGACGAAGAGAGTTACCATATGTGTGACTATTGCAAGCAAAATGAATAAATGCTTGCAAAACTGAATGCTCGTTTTGCCCCTACGCCGTGCCCAATTTGCCCCGTATGCCGGGGCATAATGAGCATTGGACATATTTTTTTAAATCTATCAAATACATTTTATTTTATGTGTATTAATTAAATTATGTTTTGTGTATGAAAAACAAAAGCCTGGTTTATATATTTTGCTTCTGAATTTCACTTTACTTCAAACAACAGCGTCACAACAAACATATTCACTTAAGGGGCCCGTTTTGCCCCGGCTTCCCCTATATAACTTTTATTTATGCCAAAGGCGTTCCACTTCGGTTATTATAGACTCTGAGCTTTAGGCGAGTGCTGTCAGGCATTCGGCCAAAATGTCTTTGACAAATTTAACATTTTTCAAACGTTAACGGTTCTTTTGATTTAGGAATTTAAGTAGCAATATAAATAAGCAACATGCAGATTTAACTAGTTTTTAACAAATGGAATCAGAAGTATGTGTTTTGTCTAATATATTTATAAACATAATATTTGTTACAGAAAATAAACATCGTGAAGTTTCGAATTGAATCATTGCGAATGCCTATGTATGCAAATTTGAATGTCAATTTATTTGTCACCTACCTACTTAGTTTTGGTATACTGTATTCTGATCTATTACACAAGAACGTTGAAAAAATTGTTGCCAACTAAATGCTGCAAAAGTTATTTTAATTTTCTTGTGATATACGCCAAATATATTGTAGCAGCATTAGAAACTGTGTTGGTTTTTACTACTAGGATCATAAGATCCTCATTTAAACAAGGCAGCACAAATACTCCGCAATAAGAAAATAGTTACCCCAAAATCGAACCTAGGTAACTTTAATAGCATAGTTTGAAAGACAAAAATTTTAGGCATTTATTTAGCAGTTTTATGTACAACAAGAAACATTTTGAACTTTATTAATATTTGGCCAGCAACAAAAGAGTCACATTTCATCAATTAAAGCTAGCTAGTTACTTCCAGTGTTATGGTAAAACGTAGCATTTACTATTTTGTGGGAGATTAGAATTACAAAACTCTTTGTGTTACAATAAATAAGCAAATTAACAAAGACTAGGTCGATTACGTATCAATGCCATCTTTATTATACAACAGATATCCGAAAAAGATTTAGAGTATAACACAACCGCTTACTTATGTTTTACTGATATAGAAAAAGCCTTCGATAATCTGCAGTTACGACACGTACTGGATACCTTAGAAAAATACATACTTCCTATGTATGTATGTATATATCTACGAACAATGACACAAAAATAAAGACTGGAGGCAATATATGAGACAAGGAGATTCACTTGGCCCACTATCGTTAAATCTCATAATGGACTCAATAATTGAAGGTAAGAAACAAAAACAAGTTTACAAAATGAGAAATAGAGAAAATTCTATATTATATGTTACGCTAACGATGCAGCATTGATTGCTGCTAGCGAGGACAAGCTACAACGACTACTACTCCAATTTTCAGAAATTGCTGCCAAATTCAATTTAAACATATCGACAAATAAAACTAAATCGTTAACAATTAGCAAAGAACCGATACGCTGAAAACTTGAAATACAAGAAAAATTTAGTATCATCGTTTATATACCTAGAAATACAAATAACCAATACACCAGCAGTGGAGGTTAAGGATCAAGTGAACAATGCTTCTAGATTGTACGGATTTGTTCACCATAGCATATGGGCATAGGCAAATCAACACTGTTTGTTTATTACCCTATGATATGGGGCAAAACATTTCTGAAAATAGAATCCAAAGTAGACATTATAAGAGCAACATACGGCCTGTTATGACTTATGCTGTCGCGCAGATGCAGCAGAAACAAAGCAACTACTACCTATAGATAGAACTGGAAACATTACGAAAAATTATGGGAAAGAGTAGGCTTGATAGAATTAGAAAAGGAGAAATAAACGACAATGTGACAAGAAGTGGGAGAATGGGTGAAAAGAAGAATGCAAGGGTGGAACCACCACATCTCAAGAATTTCAGAAACAAGACTTGTCCCAAACTGGCACGAGATACCTCTTCTCGAGGAAGAAGAAGCCTTCGAAGAGATGAAAAAATACTCGGGATTGAAACAGACTTAAAGCCTAATATAAAGAAGAAGATAGAGAAATAGAGTGTCAATTCATAAGTTTTTTAGAGTTGCTAAATGATCTAAATGTATTTATTTGAATATTATGAATTTCAGTGGGACTTATTTATTATCTGATATTATATTATCTGAATAAGCCCTAGAATCTCATGGATTGATGACGTCAAAAAAGGCACAGTCGCAAAATGGATACAGCTGGCACAAGATAGTGAACACTGGAAAACGATAGGGATGGACAACAGGGGCTGAATAAAGAAGACGAAGAAGAAGCCCTAGAATAAGACAAAACAGATAAGTACAATTAATTTTCTGTTAAATAGATTTGAAATTGTACTAAGCGGGATATATCAATATATCAATGATATACTTTGTAACTGAGCAATATTCCCTGAAAGAAATTCATGAAATTGTGATGAAAATTATTCAAGAAAATCTTTGGTTTTTGTTGCTACTACTTCAAATGGCAGTAAAACTTCAAAATCGCTCGTAAAGAATAGCTGGATTGACTTCTCCAAAATCTCAAAAATGTTACACTAATATCATTTTCAGGAGCAATGCTGGTAAGAGTATTTATTTAGAAATTATGAAATCTTTTATGATTGTCAAAACTACTCGGTTTGAAATGGAAAATTCCTACAAAAAAAAACGTTTAAAGTGTAGTTTAACGCAAGAAGTTTTGCTTCGACTAACTGAAGACCGTATTGTTTTAAAATAACTGCAGAAATTATCAGAATGGTCTAAAATTCCCGATTTTTGCCATATTTATTTATTTGGCCCACTCAAAGGAAACTTTAGAGGAATTAATTATTAAACAATAAGAATGCTAACAATGTGGTTCCAACAGATATGTGGAATCAATGCGAACATTATTTTAGCGGTATTCAGGAGACTATACCGAAAAGGGATGTGTTAAAATTCGGTTGTCAACTGTGTTTTCTAACCTCAAAATATTTATTAAACGCTACTTAGTATAGGTATAGGTATAGTAAACTGTATATTTTGATGTTCGTATTGTTCATGTTGGATCGTACTATAGCAACAATATGTCGTATCATCATGATCACCGAATCTGGTCAGGTTGTTAATGATTATCACTATTCCGTTAACATTGGTAAAAAGATTCCATAACGAATAATTGTGTGTTTGACGTTATATAATTTTGAACTGAAGTAGAATTATGTTATTGCGACAATGCTACCTAACTTTCTAAGTTCTGACAAATTCAGAATCACAAATGGCATACAGTAATACGAGCCCAAAGCTGAAACCAAGATCATCAAGATCAAATCCTTGTCCGCCCCAAGGTTTGATTAATATAAGCACACGGCCCTGTTTAGGCGGGCAGGGCCTACAACAAATATGGCTCAAACTTCTAGAGCAAGTGCTTGTAAAGGCAGACAAGCTACAGGTCGGTCCTTACCTGATAATGCTGGGTGCAGTTCCCAAATCACGAAGCTGTCTAAGCCGAAAGTGAATTGTAATATTGGCACTTCCTTATCTTGCTGAGAACTGTCCTGTATTTATTTTTTTTTGTCTTCAGATGATTGCTAATGTGGTTATAACGGCTGTACTAATTAATGTAAGATACGTAGAATATAGAAACAATGCTTCCTGAGAAAATAAACTTCCCCGTAAAACTTTCATCACTACGGAAATGAAAAAGTTTGGTTTTACTATTTTTCTCGTTGTCTTGATGAAATGGAATCGGAATTGTTGTTAATATTATGAAGTATTTTAGTTGTAGGCAGTGATAAAGTAATTAAGTACAATTACAGTTCCTTAAATAAATATTCTTATTACCTACTAATTGCCTAGCTCTGCATCAAGATTTTAATTTGGTTACTGAGGCAACATTTGCTCTATGCAATCAAGGATGTTTCAAAGCATATCTAGAAAAATAATTACGGATTGCAATTAAGTTGTCCCGCCAATAATACCTGCATTTCAGGTTATACAAAGTTTGCTATCATTTAATGATATTGCTATGTCTGCACAAACTTGAAGACATTTTATCTCTCGCTCAAAACTCACCTTAATTGATGTTTATAACACGACACACAGTTGCTTAATGCTATACTTAATATTATTTAGAGCAGACGCTATTTTGTTATTATCGACTAGGTACTAAATAATTTTATGTACATGCAGCATATTTAGTAACAAATTTTTTAGAAAATGTGCGTTAATTTAAATGTATTGTGGAATGTTAAAATTGTTTGGATATCATCTATTTTGTGCGAAAGAAAACTGAATCAAACATAATCAAAAACTTCGGTTGTATGCTATTATAACTGTTTGAAATAGTAGTTAATTACTAGCACATTACTGCTATACTATAATCGATTACTTGCCCAACTTTATATATAAATTATAATTTCTTAAGTGGTCACTAAAAAACATTTTCTCTAATGTTTTCTAGGATGAACATAAGTACCAAGTATACACTATAATCCGATGGTAACTTCCTCGTTACAAAATTAATATTTATTTTAATTTGTTGTTGCCTCACCACAAACTTTAGAATGAATTATAAATTCTTTCCTTTTTTGTTGTCAAAAGTGTTTGTTGTGCGCAAACTAAAAATAAATAAGTACCTATAGGTAATTACTTGAAATAGTGAGAATAATTAAATTTTAATAAATTACTAACACATGATTACTATAATTAATCATATGCCCAATCTATATATAAATATTACTTTTTACTGAAGAAAAATTCTTTTAGTAGGGATTTTTAAATACAAACCTAGCTAAATTATTATGAATATTGGAATATTCTTCTAGCGTAATCATAGGTACATACTATGAAATTCTAATTATAATTTATTTAATTGATTCTTTATTAATTATTTAATGAAGAAAATTTAGGCCTGCTAGTTTGCTGGCCCCGTACTTGCCGGATTTGCTCATTAATTAAAAAGCTAGTTATAGGAATTTTGTAAATATAGAAAGCGATACCGAAATAGTGCAGACAACGGAAATCGCAAATATTTAAATTTAGTTTGCAGTTTAAACAATTATGGAATAGTATTGTTAACTATTTTATTTATTTAAGTTCCTTGGGTTAGTTTTATTTCAAATATTAAAATGTGTACCGCTTAATTGTTAAAATTGCTAACAGAAAAAACTTTTTTTCAGGATAAACTAATTTTGAAAATCTATATACCATAAATAGTGAAAAATTAGTTAACTAATACTACTAAATTGTAATTAATTCATAAAGTCAATACATATAATAAATACAATTTATCCTGTATGTAAGTAATTATAAACAAAAAAAAAGGAATAGTTTTGAAAAATACAAAAAACCTCTGAACTATGTTCTGAAAAGCAATCAGATGGAGACTTGTATCTGCGCATTCACCGGAGCCCCCTTCCCCAAGAGATACAGGACAACATACCAAGAATGCGCCGGACCGGTCGACAACCGGCAGCCATGTTGGATTGCTCTATGGTGCTGCTCTCTTGTGTAGTGCTGAGTTTTTGCGTTTACCATATTTTTACGTATTTGTGTAAAGTTTTGTGCTTTTTACCACGCCACTAAATACATGTGTAATCGTGAAGCTTGTGCACGTTATGTTCTAACGTAAAACTTTCAATATTTTTCCAAATACGGGATTGAACTGGGATGCGCACTCCCATTGCGCTGCGGATTAAATGGCCGACTACCAAAACATGGCCTGCTTGCCTTATTTTTTCAGATTAACTCTTTTATTGTGTGAAAAGAATGGCTTTTTGTAATCATTTATCTATTTACTTCGAAGAAATACTGTTCTGCCATCCAATAAATGCAACGAAAGCTAAATTGAAGCATTTATTAAGTATATTAGGCTAATTTTATAAAGTATTCCCAAACTGTTCACACTAATTTGTTTAAATCGAGATAATTACAATGCTATAGTAAAATTACATATACTAAGAGTTCAAAACTTTTAACTGGGAATAGATTCACGTTTGAAAGAATTAATGGAGGTTTCTTTTGCCTAACAATGTAAAGATTTTATATTATTTACTGTTTCTTCAGAAATTAAAAAATATTTTAGTAAGATAAATAGTATTTTAAAGCAATAATTACCGCCATAATACACAAAACATTAAATAGTTGCATATATCAGTTCTATGAACAATAAATACATAAGGTATTTATTCAGCCTGTTGTTATGGACAAATTGATATTAAAAATTTAGCAGTAGCCACAATAATTGCATATAATTTCCAAACAATTTGGAATTGTGTTTTTATTTGTGACCTTAAAACCGATTCTGATTGGTAATTAAATTGCTGTCAAAAATTTACATCATACATGAACAATAAATACATAAGGTATTTATTTAGCCTGTTGTTATGGACATATTGAAATTATAAATTTAGCAGTAGCTACAAAAATTATATACAATTTCCAAACAATTTGGAATTGTATTTTTATTTGTGAATTTAAAACCGATTCTGATTGGTAATTAAATTGCTGTCAAAAATTTACACCATACATTTGGTTTAATTTTACAAATTTCGTTATTACAAAATATCTACCGAAAGCAGAAACAAATAACTTACACGCACAAAATACTGTTGTTAAATTGTAGAATTGCTTACATTTAATAATTGTAATTTACTACAACCGATTCCTTATTATTACGCAAAGTTATTGAGTACATTTTTGATTACTTCGGATATCAAGATCAAAAGCATATACCTAATTTTAAGGGAATTAATCATTAATAGTAAATGTAATTACCATACAGTTATCAAATATTATTTAATAACCGTAATTGTTTGTAAGTTGTAAACATAAATAAACCTAATTTGAAATTTATAACAAGATCCATTCTGACCTAAGCAAAATTACACAAAAATGTTTATATGCAATACTGTATTCATTTTATGTAGAATATTAATTGTGCTTACTATTGAAAGTACGAATTTAACAAAACAAAATATTATAAAATCAAATTCAATACTTACTAGATTATTATTGTTAGCAATCAAACCAGAAAAACAGTATAACCTCTAAATTAAAACAATTTACTCTAGAGCAGGAAAGCTATAGTTTTTTAGTATTTATTATGATTTAGAACGCAAAAAATTGCTAATACATCACAGTCCCTACTAAATTTCCAAATGGGTTTTTTCCGCTTCCTAGTTTCGATCAGAACCATGAATTTAAATGTATTGCAGTCAATTAACGCTTAACATTAAAACACTTTAATTAGAACTGAATTCTTCAATGTTTATAAAACGATATAAATTACATTTGAGCATTAAGTTTGTTTAAATAAAACGAGCAGTACATTAAAGTAGCAGCGACGACGTATTTACAACGCCTCTCAGAATTTGAAGTCTTCATAGCAGTACGAGATAGCTACAGCAGCTCCATTTAATGACAGTTTTATGGTTCGTGGCACTTGCCACTGTTTCTTTACAATTTCCTTGCAATTGTGAGTATATCTCTAAGAGGTAGAAACAGGAGATTTACCTATTAATTAGCCGTAGTGTCGAGTACTGTACTGTGAAATTGTAATATTAACGTGACTGTTTGTAGAGTGTTTGTTTACTTGTAGTTAGTTCGGTGTTTACAGTAGCGTAATAAAAGTTTTTGTGTGTATATTCATATTAGAAGTAACCATTGTATTTATCACGTCTGACCGTAAGGGAATATATTGTGTTTTTCCCTATTATAAGATTATCTAGAAGCGATACTACCAAACTTCCATCCTCTATGGATCGAATTGGATTTTGATTCAGCTTTAATAGCACTACGTCTTTTTAATTTAATATTGTATCTCTTGTTCATATCATTACAAAGAAAAAATAATATAAATTGCATATTTAATTCGCCGTCGGTGGAACAACCCATATCTAGCAGATAAGAACACAAAAACCTGCATATTTTAAGCCTTCATTTTACACTTCGCAAGATGCGCATGATGAAATTGAAAAGATAAACATTTTATACATTTTTAAGAAACCTATGGGCAATTTTGATGCACTGATAGCTAATTAAAGGTTGCACAGTAATGGTTTTCAAGAAATGGGTAGAATCTGCTTTATAATAATAGCGCTATAAATGGGCGTAAGCAAGCAATTTAAATCAACTTAACTACAGGCAGTATGTGTGAGGTTTAAGAGTGCATAAAATACGGTCTGATGCAGTTGGATTTTCATACTTGTTTTCTTCGGTTAACTTTAGGTATCTTTAGAATTTTTTAGCTTTCTGGTATCGCGGCGGAGTTTTCTGTGGAAAATGATTTTCCTTTAGTTTTCTAACATTTTCAATACTCCACTCGTGGCGTGTCAACCCTCGATAAATCTTCAATAAGTAGAAAATGAATAAATTTTTCCAATAAACAGCCGTTTATATTCTGCATAAGTAAAACGTTCAGTTTTCACAATTTCAAAGATATTATGGGCACCGTTATAAGCAATGTAATATTGACGATGGCGAAATTTTTAGCAATTGTTAAGATAAATAAACGTGGAACAGTTACATACAACTGTTTAAGGTGCTGTTTTTTTAAATAACGCTCCATGAATCCAATTGCCTACAGCTTATAGGCACTAAATTTCAAATTAGAAAATGTTACTCATTTTAATGCATGCTCACGTTCTGAGAAACTAAAACAATAATAAACTTATGCACCTCTCAAGCCGCATAATACAGATAGTGTTTGTGTGTTCAAATAGACTTGTCATAATAGGTTATGTGGCGACAGGAATATACATTACAGGTTATCTTACAGAGTTACAAGTGGGATATTTGCATGTGGAAAGTTCACAGGTTAGATTCAATCGCATGTGCAGGTCTATTTCTTAGTCTTTGTCTGACTTCTAGAAACTCTCGGAGCCACCAGGTGAGGAAAAAGGGCAAACGCCGTATTTTTTTAGAAAATACACGCGCCCTGTATTGTCCCACGCAATAAAACTGCTAAAAAAGCAAATTCTTTTGGAAGCCTGAACAATAACCGACAACTTTCTCCGGCTTGACCGTTGCGATTTTAGTGCCGACCTAGTACAACAGTAAAAGAGAGACTGACTTTTTTACAATTAGAAAGTCGACATCATTGTTTCAAAACTAGGGTTGTAAATTAGAAAGTCGGATCCACGTTTTTTGAGTCAGTCTTGATCTTGTATTTTATGTGACTGGTTGTGAGATGCTTTTGGTAGTAAAGTTGCATAAACATCATCAGCATAATATTGTGAACTAGTCAAAGACCTAGCCGGAAAGCAATTACCTACCTACGCCGAATATTTAATTTATTAGAATAAAACCGCTGCCATGGGCAAGGTAAGTTGACTTTCATTATTAACACATTCATCTTTTTGATGATGTTAAATAATAATGAAATAGTGGGTTCACCAATACAAAAGGAAATTAATTAATTACCTACATCGGTCAATTACAAATGTAAACGGAATGAATATAGAAGCATAGCACACTTCATTATGCATACGTGTTCATGCATTAATAAGGGAAAGGGTTCAGTTTAAACTCTGTAATAGTAGAGCACATAGCGCATCACTCGCCCTGCGATTCCCGAGAACGCGGGCGGCCACCGGCGGGACTTTAACCGGTCCCAGCCCGGCATTTGCGCGCTCAGCGACGGCCATTCCACCTCTGTAATATGAAGCCATTTACACACAGTTTCAATGGATTTTACAGTAGGTACGTAAGAACGGTTATTTGCACATTTTCTCTTTACATTTTGGTATCGTATGAAAATATTTAGAAAATTCTTGTGAAACACTTACATTGTAATTTCTTTTACGGTTGTAATATCTTCAGATTAGTGGGCAGTTATTTCAAAACAACTAAGTACCTATAAAAATTTTAAATCGATTTTTCCAACTTTAAATAAAATATTCAAATTCATGTAAATAACATAAAAATAGCAATTAAACTGTTTCAGCCAAACAGAGTGCGTTTCTTCAATTTTCGTTTATCTATTCTGAATTTATTTAAAACAAGAAGAAATTGGGACCTCCCTAAATTAAGTTTAAGTAGACAACCAATATCTATCGGTAATTGTTGTTTACATTTTACTCTGCTTATACTGGGCCATTCCATATCCACTCAACCATTGTATGAACTTTTATATCACCGATTTTAATGAAACTGGCAATACAGAAATAACTAAGCGTATAAATCCTTGCGTTTAGTATATTAAACGAGAAGTTATAACCAATCAATTTTTTACGATTTCTCCCTTTAAAAGCAGTTGTTTCTATATATTATATAGGTATAACATTATAATGTAAATGGAATACGTTTTCTTTTAGTATATCATTTTCGTAAGAGTTACCAATATATTCAGCCATTACATACACATATTAATTGACAGAAACGTTTTTACGATTTTTGAAATTTGACACAATTAAACTTGATAAAAATAATATGAATACTATGCCTACATATTCTCTAACCTTCACAACTGTGAAAACTTTTACAGTTGAATCCCAATGGGAACAGACAAAAATATTACTTACTATCTATACTATACTATCTATATTGGTAATTTCATTTAAAAAAAGTAGTTGGCTTTAGTTGTAATACAATCCGGCTCAAGATATAGTTGCTTATACCTATAAGTACATACAACATAACAATTTTAGGAACATTATTTATGCAATAACGATGAACTTAGTCACATGGATAATTATCCTGAAGATCATCAAAAAACTAGAAAAAAATCTATGTGTTTTCAGAACGAAGAATGTGTGAAACATAATAGGTACTGCAATAGCCTCAATACATTTTTTGCGTTTAATAATTGCTCTTATTCCAAATCAAACAGAAATTCACTATTTTCCGATTATAAATAAGTATAAAATATAATGTTCTTAATTTATATTAAATACATATATGTGAAATACGAACAATATGAACCTTTGATACCAAAGTTTATTAGGGCCAAATGCATAATCGCGTAACGGGCAATTTAAATAACTTTGGGAGTAAATTTTAAGTAGGTTATTAGTCATTAGGAACCTAAGAGATGTGCAATCAGTAACCTTAGAACACTAGATAGAAGTGAAATAAGAACAATGTGAAACTTTGATACCAAAGTTTATTAGGGTTAAATGCCTAATCGCATAACGGATAGTTAAACTAAATTTGTCAGTAAATATTAAGTAGGATATTCGTTACTAGGAAACTAAGAGATGTGCAATCAGTAACCTTAGAACAATATATAGATGTGAAATAAGAACAATGTTAAACTTTGATACCAAAGTTTATTAGGCTCAAAATGCATAATCGCATAACGTCTAGGCTACGTATTCAACAACCCCATTGATGCGTAGTTTACTAACTACCCGGTGTTGCAGCAGCGATGTCTTGCGGTATGCATTGTAGACATGCTAACGTTCTGCAATGCCCCAACCGATCTCACTCTATCCCATAAATTCCTACCCACCTACCGGCATGGGGTTGACCTGGCGTATCCAGGATCGACCCTCGAGTCAGCTCCATGTCAGATGATGATGATGATGACGATCAGGAACTATGGGATACAAACTGGGCGGCATTTTTATACCAGAAACCACAGAAGTATGCAGTAGCTTGGGTAAATAGTAAAGCATTTCGCTACAAAAGTCTTCTATGACTTTACGAAAACTAACTCAATTCACAAAGATATTTGTTGGGCCGATATCAAATACTTACTGTAATACTGTAATATTAACTTTCTGTATAAAACTATGTAATGCAAGTTGTAGCACAAATTCAACACAACTGTACACAATGTAGCTTGGTTTTATTACCAATTGTATAAACCATATAAGCTTTGTTTTCAAAAGCTAACTGAAAATTGTTCTTGTTAATATTACAAAAGTAAATATTTTTAAATACTAGTGTTAATTTTTTTAGAACGAATTTTCCAATATTAGTTTTTCCAATTGGTATTATGGTATGGTGTGATTTACTATTGAGATCCGACGATAAAACTAGACACAGTTGTGGAGAGTCAGAGTTACTATAGGTACAATTCTCTATCAAGTTTCAAAAAATCGCCGAAACGTTTCAATTACACCAACGTTATATGTAATTATTGCAAAACATTTTACGAATCCACCCAACTAAAGCACAATAGGTACATATACATCATTACTACATAATTAATTTTTTTTGTTTAAACCCAAATCTGCGTGAGTGAAGGAGTAAAATGCTGTAAATTTGACTAGTTATCATTAAAGCTTATCAGTAAAGCGCTTAATACTTGAAACCCAAAAACATTCTTACGCAGGTATCTCTTTATTGACTACTTAGCCCGAAAATTTCACTAAAATCGGTGGAGACTAATTTTCTTTTGATATTATAGCTATAAATTAGGGTTGTCAGATCTATATTTAAACGAAGTCTTCTATATATCATGACCATCTTGTACCTTCTATACAGGTAACATACAGAAGCAGAACAAATACATTTTGAACTACTGACGAACTGTCACTTGAAGTATGATCACATTGTGGTGATTGTTTTCTTTTGAATTTTATAATAATATGTACCTGCTCAATTATGTTTACAGAGCTGCAAATTAATAAGCTTCATTACTTTTAATTGCAATAACTTAAATTTAATACATTGAAAATAAAAGATCAGTTTTAGTTGTGATACTTTTATATTTTATATTTTTCCGTCGCCAAACAATTAAAGATATCCTAAAATCTCTGTTTCATACAATACAATTTTCCTAGCATACTAGTACAATCTTGTACCTATTTCGTATACATCATTCAATATTAAGTACCATGAATACTAGATTTTAACACCAATTTTTTGTTTCAAGTTATCAAACCTGCCCACAATTCACATCTTGATAACCTTACTGGCCACTAATAATGCAGGTAGACATTTCCGGAACTAATAGAAGTATAAAAAGTCTGATTTGTTATTGTTGGCCACAAAACTAGTTCTCTGAAATAACATACATCTTGGCTTTTGTGGTTTAACGCACAATCAAAGCTAACTATGCTAGTTTTAACAACAGGTTTTTTTCTTCTAAAGTACCTATAAACAACTTAGTGAGCACAAACCGCCAGCACGACATAGAATATGTGGTTGAACTATTTTTATTTTCTAATTATAGTGACTTCTCATACAATCGGAAGAAACTATTTTCTAAACAAAAACTATAATCTTTTATGATGAGCTTTTACAAAACCATTGGTTAACTGCATTTTCATTACTTCGTTCATTGTGTATCTCAAAGTAAATATATCTCAAACTTTATTTAAAAAAAGGAATAGGTAGAAAGGTATAGATATCAGTTTTCAATTGCAATCAGTTGGAATTATTAATAATATTGTATTTACCTACTAAGAAGGAAACCATTTATAAATGGCTATTTACATTTTCTATTTGTATTTCATACATACCACATAAGTACAGGAAATACATTAGTTTATTATACAAGGTGTTTAAAATACGGTCGGAAAATTTACCTATCTATACTCATCAAACCAAACAAAAACTTCTTAATCAGCATATGTCCTCAAATCACTGTTTTAGATATAGAACCGATTTTGCTTTTCAATCAATTACGTTATTGTAAAAAAAACGAACAGTTAAGGCATTAACAAGCAAGTAGGTAAATATAACATTTACCCAAATTCAAAGGCTTAGCTTGTTAAAACCGGAAGACCTAGATGGCCCTGCAATTACATAGACCCCTCGTTTTATACATTTGTCTTCATAGGTATTCCTGCACATTGACTGAAAATTGTAGTGTACCCATCCCGCATAAACCACAGATGAATGCTGTAATTCAGGGGCATGTCTTCCAATAGTTGTGGTAACGAGTAATTAAAATAGTTAAGAAATAGTTTACCAGTCGAACGATTTAGGAAAAATACTGCCTCTATCAGAGGGTCTTACAAAACACCCAGTAAAACATTTAACAACAATGGATGCCGATGTCTTCGCTGGATAAGAGCGTGATGATGTTCGTCTGTTCAAACATAATTTTTATGCAAATTAATGATACCGTTTTTACAAGTAGCTTCATCGGTAAATAAAATATTGAATGTTTGGATTATCTGCTACAATGGTGAACAGTACACATATAATAATAATAATTTAAATTTGTTTTTCATGAAAAGCTTACTATTGCAGATTATTGATTAAAATACAGTTTGTTCGCGGATATACATTGATTAAGACTTTTTTGTTTTGTTTGTACTGTACGTCTGTAAATTACACGACCTTTTTCATAAACACCCTGTATATGCATTCTTATGTAATCAGTTTTGCAACGGCATTCATGCTATTTAAAATGTTCTTTTTAAGACATAATCATTGGAGTTGTCTTGTTCTTGGCAGTCATAGTATCAGAGTGCTGTAACTAATGCCTTGCTCACAAAACTGTACACTTTGGACTCTACATACCACATACGTGTTTTTATAAGTAAGTCCCAGACTAACATTTAACCTATATACATATATTCCTACATAGAAATAAGTATTTTAAAATAAGTATCAAAACTGATCGTAAATTGAGCCAGTTGACAGCATGATGACACTAATACGCAATAAAAACTATACTTTAACTTTTCTTCATTTATTACTGACGCTGTTCAAACACCAGTGCTATCCAAAACTATATAAAATAAATTTAATACAACTCAAGAGTGCTGTTTAAGTACCAGAAGCACTATAAATTATAAAAAAAAAACCTAAGTGCAAGTACGCCATACTTAATTATTCTGCTTGCATCAATGTTTTACAGAAGCATATAATTTGATAATCGAAAGTTAATTATATTAACGTCAGAGCAACTCAATTATTGTAAGTAACGTTTACTACGTAGTGCAAACATGACAATTAAGTATCATTTCCTTGCAATGGTTTAACAGATTGGCGAAGTAAGGTTTTTAATTTACACGTTGTCATGGAAAATTACACAGTATTGCTATAGCAACACAATTTGCATTTGTGCACTTTGCGGTAAACAAATTAAGAGCATATACGAATTATATTATTAACAAATGCCATCCAGAGAGATATCAGTTTTAGTGAAGTTCTAAACGTAGCCGAAAGTGAGAGACACTTAAGGTTGCTGTAAAGTAACAGTAAATTTACAGTTGTAAACAAAGTTTTCTACGAAAGAAGCATTCTAACCTTAGAGAACTGTTACGTAAGGTATTTTCCAAGCACAACAATAGTCAAAAAATCAACATACAGTCGAACTTCCATACATCAAAGCGCGCTAAGCAACTGTGAAAAAATTTGTTAATCAGAAAGTTCGATGTATAGAACAGGAAAATTTTTCAATACGTTAAACAATTTCTGCTTTAGTTTGCCATTTTATGATTTTAGTGCTACGAGTACACTATGCAAGACTGCAAATACAACTGCAAACTGATTTAGTGACATAGTATGTACACGCTTAAATATAAATCTACGTGTATTCATTACTGATTAGGGAGTCCACAAAGAGTGGACAAATTCCCGATGACCGTGTAAGTTTCAAGGCACTGTATCCCAACATTGCAATATACTAGACAACTTTGTCCTTCTAATGAGCAAAATCGACCGTTTAAAATTTTTAAGCTAGACATTATCTATTAAATTCGCACAGAATGCTATTGTTTTTGGGTTAACAAACACATAAATAGTACCTTCTTGGTAAATCAGATTTATATAGAATGTATTTGGAAAATTGCATCCAAATTGGGATTTTTGTTTGGCATAAAGTTTATCAGAAAAACTGGATAAATAAATATCAACAACTGCAGCAGAAAGTTTCATAGTAGAATTTAATTTTAATAACGTTCTGAATAAGAAATATTGGTAGAATGAAATTATGACTATTATTTTAAATTATTAATATCAATTTCAATCAAGTAAGACAAGAAACAATTAATGTAATAAATCCTTTAACATTATCAAATTTCACACCCACTGCTGTTGCCTTCTGCATCTCCATCAACCATATCATTTTTAGCAATCTGATGCGAATCATAGAATTTACAGTTTGCAGAGTTTGTGAGTTCTGTATTTTTCTTCGGCTAATAGAAACCAAGCTTTTATAAAAATGGGGCAAATGTTATTCTCTATCTACAGGTTTTTTCCTAATCATCAAATGTTGTATTATATACGGTAGATTTTTAGTGATTTCAGTTGCATTGTGAGGTTTGTATATTGTATGGTTTTTTAAAAGCCGAATGGATTTTTCTGGTTTAACATTTGTATCAAGTATTCCTTTTTGATTTTTCTTTTGCTTTTTTGAAACTTCGTTCATTCTTAAAATAATGATCTGTGGTGTTTCACAAAGATCTTCCTAAAAAGCGACCTTTATCAGTGATACGAACTGTTTTTGTAGAATGAAACGGACTATGGCTGTTTTTGGCTGCAAAAAGCGCTTACATCATCAAATACATCTTTGAATTTGCAGAGCCACCAATACAATAATTTAAACTTAGTGGCATGTTTTTGAATTGAAGATCTTTCAATTGCTAATAAATATCCTAACATCGTCTTACAGTTGATTATAATTCCAGGGACTGCGTTCAGTAGTCGCTTGTAAATACCGTTTAAAAATAACCAAAAAAGCGTTGTTATACATCCGAACAGAAAACAAAATATAATGCCAGTAGTCATAAATCAACATTAACGTTGAACAAATCTTTTCAAAATACCAGCTGCATCAATATTATTTATAAATTTAATTAATTTAAATTTAAATAAACTAGCATTGCAGCCTGACCAAAGCATTACATGAATTAAGCTCAAATTGTATCACGCACCAAAAATCAATGAGACAGGAGTATGATTGATTGCTGATAGGAGAAAATGTAAACATATATTTTTATGGTTGGTTTTTTGTATCTATAGATCAACATAGAATTAAAAAAAAATCAAATAGCTAAACACTGTCCAACATCAATAAGATAGAATTCAAACGCAAATGTGTTTTGCTTAGCAAAATTGGAATAGTTTAACTGCAAGCACTATTATCTAACCCACCATAATAGATAACCGGTGTTAAATCCGGACCATCCCGCACAATGCAAAATATCTATTCTAAATTTAAAATGCAGCAGACATTCAGACCTTCTACCTACATGCATGCAACACGTCAGACTGCTATACGGCCATAAATTCCGGTGTAACAAATATAAATCAACAAACGAGTTAATCACTTTGAAGTAAATAATTACAAGGCCAACGCGAACCGCAGCAACCGTGAGGTCACGATGCATTTATAATTACTCTCCACCCCCTATTAACGCGATCTAGCTTCAATGGCTCTCATTACAATTATGCGAAATCTCAAAAGACTACAAGTAATTAATAACCGTCCCAACAGCTGTAACTATCACATCAACAACCGCATGTGCGCTTGTGTAATTTATTTCTAAAAATTTAGGATGTTCTTATAAGTGTCTGTTTTTTCAGCCGTATTCATTATGAAAGATTTATTTTCAATTGTGTAATCAGCACCAAACAACATGTCCTAAATGTCGGTACTGTCTCTCCTCCAAAGATAACTTATAGAAGTAGGCTTGTAACAGAATGCTTTTATGGGTTACATCAAAATTCCATTAAAAATTTTGGTGTTCCTAGACCTTGTTTCTATCCACGTAAACACATAAAATATAGAGTAAAGACAGAAATGATAAAATAACCTCTTTCATTGTGTTAAAATTATCGAAGGTTATTAATTATTCTGCTTACCGACGCGACGTGAGTACACCTACTATTTGAACTATTTGAAGCCTACATGCCCTGCATAATAATGAAATCCAATTTACTGTAGTTACGAAACGGAATCTAGAGGTAGGATCTAAAGAAAATCCTTTCCGAGACCACATTGACTGTATGAAGTTAATATTTTATGCATTGCATATCGAATTCGTTCCTGACCGTCAGAGTCCTGATTGATGCAGAGTCGAGCACCATGGGAACTCGACAAGATCAAAAAACTGATACTTTAATCCTGATTGTTCGTTTGATTTGAACTTCACTCAAGTATTTACTCGGATTTCTGTTAATTTATAATAATCTAAGTGTATATTTTAAAAAAGCAGTTCCGTTTCTGCAACTCATTGAGAGGGCTGGACGTAAGTAGAAACGCAACACTTATCGGCACTTAGAAAAAGTAAGGTTCCTTATCTAATCAGGAATCACGATCACGTAACAAGTAACATTTAGCACTGAATGTGTTTTAAATTGCTTAGAAAGTAGACGTTATTGTGCTGCTGGTTGTATGATCTGCGTGGTTGATTAGGTATTTCCAACTGAAACTATATGTGCTCTTAGAAGTTCTAGATAAACCATTTTAAGACTAATTTCTAAAACAAACCCATAGGAGGCTCTGTACTATACGATGCTGGTACACTGAAAATTATTAATTAATGGTGAGAAATAATTAAATCATGATGATACAAACTGTTACATTAAATTTTATAGAGGAAAATAAGTTTTTCAGTACAAGGAATAATTAAGTTAGAAAATATTTTTACAGTAGCGTAAATAGTCTATACTCTATACCATGTGTCCTTTTGGGACAATAATGAGCAACCCGCAGTCCTTTGAGGTTAATATATTAAAAAACCATTAATAGTTACACAGGTACATGGGGCAGCTACACCACTTTATATGTTTTCATAATAGTTACGTTTGGAATTTATTATCTGTGATGTCCAGACTTCTATCTTTAGTAGGTAGTTTATTCTTTGGTTGTTTAAATTATCTTTCTCTTGCTTAGTGCGGCCTGCGATCGATTGTTCATTTTTAAGCAAAAACCCATTTTTAGTTAGAGGAGAAAGCTATTGGGGTTGCTCTACTCATAAGCACTCTTCGTATTTCTTAGGATTGTTCAGAAACTTTCAAGTTGATCTCCAAATGATGCGTAACAGTAGATATACATTTTCTAATTTAATATCAAATGGAAATAAAACTAACTAAGGATGTTGGTAACCATTCTAAAAATTATCTCTCTATAACTATATACGTATATTATAAATAAATAGTAAGCACAGGAACGAAAGCATATTGTAGAAAATAAAAGTTGTCTTAGGCGTACAAAAATATTGTAAAACACAGATCAACACACAGTTTTAAGAGAAGTGAGAACAAATCCCCGTTTTAAAGCACAAACATTAACGATAAACTTCGAGACTACTTGTGTCACAACACTAAAATTATACGAAAAACGAATTGTACTAGAAGGGTTACCTATAAAATGACTTACATATCATCATGTGAAATAAATAGACTTACATGTCTAGAATATACACAAAATTATTTAATTTGGATATTATAATTTTGGAGTAATTTTGGGTAATTTTTGGAGTAACAGGAAAATTAATCTATGCGTTTATGAAGATTGCCAAATGGTTTGTTGTAAACTAAATACGGAAATGCAGAAGGAAAATCTAATGTTTACAGTGAAGCATGGTTTTCTTCAAAATGAGTGGGAAATTTCCACTTCATTAATAGAAATATCAGTGCTTATAGACATCTAAAGATATTACCATTGTGAAAACGTTTGAATAGAAAAAAAAAACAATATTTCTAAGACTACTAAGAAAAAGAGTTTTTATTAAATGTCAAACAATGTCTCTACCCCTATCTCAATCTCTAAAAATACCACTGAAAACTTACTAGATTTAAACTTAGAAAAACGGAATATCTAATAGGAAAATTTAAGATAAGGATGGGGAAACTAACACAGTTTGTTTATAAATACGGACAGGTTATACTCACCTTATATATGAAAGGGATGCCAAGAAAATATTAACTTAGTGGTGATCTCTACCAGAACAATATTTAAATAATACATAATTGCTTTATTGACTTTACTATTTTGATTCTTTGTAATTATTTTCGTCTATGCTTTGTAATTCAATTCATAAATAGCCTAAATATGTTTGTTTGTCGAATAAATTCATTAGGATTGTTCACGGAACAATATTTTGATCTCTTCCTATAAATTGCTGCTATACAGATACTTTCATGATGAATAGGGAGACCAAGCGTCCCGATTTTTCGGGATTTGCTCTTATTTTTCGTTCAATGTCCGAATATCCCAAAATGTATTTACGGGAGCATTATATGTTCCGATTTTGAAATACTCGTAATTTTTAGATATCGTATGTAGATAATTGGCCTTAAATGTTGATAGTTCTTAAAAGTCATTGAGAAAACTATATTTCCTTGTCTATGTCTATTTCCAGGTAATATATCAAACACTTCAATCAAAGTTCGAATCCGATCGTGTTCGATTACTACTACTCACCAGTGCGTGTAGGGTCAAATGCAGTGCACGACTGTGAAGCTTGCAGCCTGTGTAGATCTCAATTAACAATATTTAGTAATATATTTACAACTGATACTTTAGCCCTAAAAATGACTTCAAATTTTAGTAAAATTACATCTCTTAACTGAATAGATTTTAAATGTTTTCTATAAATGGTAAAGATAAGATACATTTTTGAGGCCTTTGTGATCTAGTTTGGAAATATTGAAAAATAAATGTAACTGAAAAAGCTTTTTGTTGTTGTGTCCCAATTTTTAGTTGTACCAATGCAATAATTTCGGGGAAAATATAAGGACGGGTATAAACACTGGATTAATTAAATTTAATTCTTGATGTAGACTTTTATGATGAATGAAATACAAATTTGATTTGTTCGGAGGCATACAAAAATGGCTATATGGAAATAATAATTAGCTTGTATAACGAATTTTCATATTTAGAATTTTTCAAGTTATATGAAAAATTCAAAGTTGGCCCAATTAAATACTTTAGGATAGCACTTATTCTTTGTAAAATGTCTAAATCCAAAGGTCGTAAAAACGGGGTCAACTTTCCGTTTTCCTTCTTTTAGGGTAATAAATTCGGGGTAACACCGGCTATCAAACCATCTAACAAGCAAGGGTTTATTCGAATTAAAGAAAGATTAGTCGAAACGAATATCGTGTCCTAAATCCTAATTAAACGGGATCAGGAATTTTTCTCTTTACAGCCAGCCGCATTATAATTTGAAAAGATACGGCATTCGAATGCAGGTATGCATTCTGCCAGCAAAAATCTTATAAAGCACTTTCTATTTTTCTTCTCGCTCACTCGCAAAAAATATGCAAGTCTCGGTACTTTAAAGCAAACAGCAGAATCACAGGAAAGATATGTGCCGAGTAAGTATATTTAATAGTCATGACAAGTTTGTTATGTCTACCAACCCTACACACCGGATTTGTATATACCCTCTTGCTTCCTTCATAAGGTCATTAGTCTGTTCAAGTAAATTTGAGCTCGATATGTAGCTGTTTTAAAAACAATTATTGGCAAAATGCGTTTTTGCGCAGAGAGCGAACCCTGTTTTCTATAAAATGAAGGTTCAGGTATTGATCTTGATGTCCGTTGAGATAAACGGCCTGAATTAGATATCAGCCAATTCCATTGTAACTTAGAGATTTATTGGTACAAGTTCTAAACTATAGAATTTTATTACGATAAAGCCATGGTTATTTCTTAGTGCATTTTTTAGAGAAATATCAAAAATACCTTTTCAAACCTTAATGCATCGGGAAACTGAAATCTGAAGAATATGTATACTTTAAAACAGACTTCAAGAAACTGTAATGTAGCATAGAACCGTGAGTGGGGATTCAAACTTCAACCAAGCCAGCAGACAAAAACTGTGCACACTTGTACCTAACGACTTCTGAAACTATCCTTAGAACAGCAAATCTCACCAAATAATAAATCAGGCAACTGTACTCAAAAGTTTAAAAGATTCAGATTTGATAAATGTTTTTTAACCCTTTCTAAGGTTTGATCGATAATTAAAAGCAATTATGCTACGTAATGCCTTATACGTTGTTAAGTTTATAACGTTTAATAGCATAAGTAGAACTGCCTAATATGTAGTTTTTATCTTGCCAGTAGCGGATGTAGCAATACCAAGCATGAATTATCGGAAGTTGTTAGTTGTATGTAAAACTTTGTAGTAAAACAATCTAAATTAGGTACGAAAACATTAAGTTGCAAAATATAGATGTAGGAGCAGATACACTAACAGCTTTGTATTTCATGTAGTAGACAGGAAATATTCACTTTGTTTATACAATAAAACAAAAGAACTACATATGACTGTAATGTCTTTGCGTAGATTATAACAGACAATGATAAAAGCCTACAACGACAAGGCATAGTTTGACCATGAAGACTATAATAAGGTAATTCATACACTCTGAAGCTAATTCACAGATACTTTGAAGCTAATTTAATACAAAAATTTCGCAATTTCTTAAAAATAATGTGTAACTCAACGTGTTAATATAGTTCCAAGTCTTGCAAAATAAGTTATTCTACATGTAATAAGTTTACTGCATTTAATATCGGTGCCAGCGCATAGCAGTTTAAAATATACTACACTAAAAATAGGACACAAGACTTCTCAGTAATCAAATATATTCTAATTTTGCACAGATTTGGTAATATATTTTATATATATATATATATATATATATATATATTCATTTATGCATAAGTAACTTCTATATATTTTCAATGCAAATTGTAGTTCGTCATTATGTGTAAGAAATTTTTGCAGTCTGCCATTTCTGTTGAATCTATTCAAACGTTACTTTAAGTAATTGATATTATGTATTGGAAGAAGGAAGGAAATTTTCAGATAGGTTAGCCAGACCACTTAACGTCCCTTTTTATGGTAATTTAGTAGAAGGAAAAACATTAACATAAAACCCCTCCATAAACTGCGCTTAAAGGTACATAAATAGCAAATAGAATAAAACTATAAATATAATTCGTAAAAACTCCTTATTCTTTTTATACGAGAAGCAATTCGTAAAGAAAACGATCGTATTTTCACCGACCAGGCAACTTTCCCGGCGTTTTCCACCTCTCCAAACTCGCGAATTCTTCCAATAAATTACGCGGTACGGTTGCATTTTCTTATGCAGTTAGATAGGAAAAGCAATCTTCTTTAGTTTACTCCACGTCCGCCCCCATGTGCTTCCTCTGAAGAACACGGAGCGCATTTTAGAATAAGATTGCCACCGTGTATTTACCTTTCGATCTAGATTGCAGTAGCTACTTGATTCCGCATTTACATACTTCTATACACTGCCACGGATATCTCGCTCAATTTATTCAGAGCACTGTTCGCGCATACATTTTGCGCACTTTAAATTTTACTCAAACAAAATAAAACAACGATATCGAATGCAAATTAATTGAAATTGTCTTTAACAACTTCTGAGTGTCTTGTGCACGTTGGCGTTGCATAATTAAGGCCCATATGAAACAATTTACGACATAAGTATAACTACTTTTGATCACAGCTAGCGATTTTACAAGCACGTTTTAAATGTATATTTAAGCAGATTATAAAAATGTATAAAGCATAAGTACCTACTACAATCATCTCTGCCATAATAACAAGTTTTGTTTATACAAGTAGCGGTCTATACACTTTTCAACGTAGACTATTCTATTTTATACTATATAAAGTATAACACGCTACCGTATCATAAAAGGCTGAAGCAGTGCCAAAATAGGTATCAAAGTAGTAATTTATGCATAAATAAGCAATACACAATTATAATAAATATCCTCTTTAAAATAATATTTATAACTGTTATGCCTCGTATCGTTAATTCGAATACCTTCTATAATTCCTCATCTGCAACATTAGAAATTTACGTTTTTTTCTATTATATAGGACAAGTTATATAAACTACTTAAAACATAGCCACCAGCTCAATGGCGGTTGAAAAGGACCACATAGTTATTTAATTTCAAATCATTTTGTACGCAATGATGAATATGAATACTGTAAAGTATGATATCATATAAAAAAATTGTATTGAAAACTAGTAGTATTCCTAAAATAAAAAAAAGTAAATTTGCCGGTTCGGAAAATTGCAAATTCGTGACCATTGATCTAACTTATAGGAATCGAACATTAGATTTTTCGTATTAATAACTTTGCTATTCGCCAATTTATTGTTAATACAACTAGAATATCAAATTCCGTTAGTATAAAGTATGTTACTTAATAGATTAAAAATCGGGTCCCACATAATCATTCCCTAAATTTTTGAAAATGAATTAATGTAGTGAAAATAAATCAATTTGTAAAAATCTTACAACAGCACAACTTCTTCTTACAAAGCTATATTCTATCTGAAGTAGGTGACATACGTTTTTGGTCGTGGTAACTATATACATTTTCTATAAAAATTCGCTTATAGTAACCAAAACTTACTATTGTTGCTCATGCAGGTTTTGTAAGTTATTGTGTTTTTCACGTTGTAACTAAGAGATAATTCTTCTTTCTTCTTCGAATCATGTATACACAATTCGAAATTGCGGCTGTATGCAATAACGATCCATATTATATACCTTCATAAAATCCTTTGTCGCACAATAATCTGTTTTCGCTGTTAGACCGGTTGTAGTCAGGTAAACGAGCATATCCAGATCTTCCTTTTATTTAGGGAACTTCATCTTCTGTTTCGGTAATTCGTGAACAGGCGTAATAGTTAGGCGTATTTAAAATTCGCGTGTAAGTATATTTGTTGTCCTGTTCTATTTAGTCCTGTAGTTCGCTATTGCGCTGTGGCAGCAGTATAGAAACCTTTCTTTCGTTAGAAACCAGTCAAGTTTTTTAAATGATAGGAAACTGTAAATATAACTGTAGATTGAAGCTTAAAAATCTACTACACAAATTACACCAATTTCTTTTGAATATGATTGTACTACAAATTACATTTCATATGTATTTTTGTCTAAAATGTAAGTTAATAAAGTAAATAATACAAACACGTCGGTTGTATGCCATAACTAGGTTCCCCTGTGTACTTAGATATATATTATCAAATGACACTTAATCATGGTACTTTTTCCACACAAGTAACAAAGTAAATCTTAATCAATTACCACTAGTGACTGTTTACTGCTTAACTAAAATCGAAGCACTATTTTTAAACATATTGTATTAAAATGGTTTACTTATTTGCATCTAATTCCATTCTAGAGTTAAGTTAACAATGGATCAAGGTGTCGAAGTATGTACTTCAGTTTCTAAATTTTTTGTGGTGTATATTTCGATAAACATTTGTGCGAAACAGCTTGCTTACATAACTGACTAACTATAAAGCATTTCAGCTAGGTACGTAAAAGTTTATTAAATTTAGAAAATTATGGTGCTTAGGGTTCAAGTAATTTTTAAAAGTTAAAATTAAAAAAATGGAACAAACATTTAATACGTTCAGTGACATAACGAGGAGCCCATCACATCTGGCAGCCGCAACCCCTGGTGCTATAAGTTACTACGATATAAAAAAATAGGCACATCTACGGAAATTCTTATTTTTTATTTAAATTTCAGCCCTTCATCTTAGCCTATCTGGAAAAGGAAGACGAAGGGCTGAGAATGAGAATGTCAAATTGAAATATCAATTTTCTAAAAACATAACATACAAAATATAAAATCGGTCGTATTTTAATAATATTTATATATACATATATTGTATTGTATCTATACTATATCGTCAGCGCATAGTCCAGTCAACGGTAGGTATTTCCTTTCAACAGTTTTGCTGATGGTAATTTTTATATTCTACAATTTTGCCATTCCACATAATTTTCCTTCGTAATGTTGGTATTCTACGTTATAACATTCAATATTTTTATCATTTGGTGTTTCACATTTGACATTTTTGTTTTCCGTATTGTGGCTGGTAATCGCTTAAGATAGTGCTAAAGCTGCTAAAATTATCATAGAAGAACATCGACCAAAGAGATTTCCCCTTTTGTAAAGTTGTCCAAAAAATATGAAGTGGGCCAGATTATATGTTTGTCGGTTTGTTCTTGAACAACTCTATGACTTGAACAGTTGTCTTAATGATCAAAAACTAAATATTAGTAGTCCATCAAACTACGTGTAAGGATTTGTACATATCGATTTGTAATTGGAACATCAATAAACATTTCAAACATATATCGGACTTTCCTTATAAATAAAATAGCAAAACAAAAAATAAACAAAGCGGGCGGGCACCGTGTATTTTCGAGACAATGGCTTGAATTAAAGGGAGCTTTACTCCGACCGTTCAAATTACAGTGTGTGTAATTCCGTCAGATTAGCGCAATCCTGAGCGCCGCAACGAATAGCGCAATATAATGCTTGACACATTACTACCTCATTAGATTACAACGAGCCAGCGACCGGTGCTCATGAACATGGACCTTCTACCGTGTCCTGATGCTGTTGTAGGACCACCATTTGCCAGCACAAATTATTCGGATCATCCTTACCGGAACCGTCTTCGAATCCTTTCAACATGACATTTTTATAAAGACAGATCTGAGAGTTTCTTCAAGGAAAAAACCGCAGGTATATTGCATGCTACTGTAGATAGCAAGTAGGTGTTTCAGTTCAGAGATCTGCATTTCATTAACAAACCTTTCTGCGCTCGCTTGAGTTGATAGCATCGCCAAGAACACATGTAATGGATGTTCCTGGAATCGTAGTGTATTAATTCAAGTTGCGTTCAAATTAAAAACCTAGGCTCACCTATCCCGAGGTCAGATGTTACCTAAGGAAGGTGCTACCTAGGTAAGGGCGCTAGCTGAAGGGGCTCTGTTTCGCCTAAAAGCTTCAGCATGATTGCATTAGCTAACCAATTTGTTAATACATACCTACGCCGTTAAAAGAAGAACAGATAAAATTGGGAAGATAATGGCCGAAATATGCGGAACGGCGAAGATGCTGCAGGAGCTCCAGACCACGCCGGGCCCGGCCGACACACACACGCTACAGACGAATGCAAATGTGTTTCCATGGTTACAAACTGCATGGCATAAATTAAGCCTGCACTCGCCTCTTGCGAATATTTCATTTCGAGGATAAAAATGTTATCGGGCGTTTATTGACCTCCGGCGGCGTAACGCTTTTGTGTCGGTCAGATTTAGAGCTTTAAATTGTGACAAATTTTTAGTACTTTACATATTTTATTAGGTAGTTTCTTTAGCTAATATATGCCGCATTGCAATGAACAAAAGCTACTTAACAGCCGCTAGAATGCAAATACGTGCCCATTTAACGAGTTCGCGGAGTCTAATAAATCCGACAAGAAATTATGCAATAAAAACAATAGAACTTTTAATAAAAAATTGTCATATTTCTTTGGCCATTCAAAACTGGGTTTAGAAGAGCCAATTATAACTGAACTGCGCGTAGACAACAATACAAAGTGTCGTCTCATTTCTTGTGCCTGCCTCAGATGCCATTTTCGGGACCGCAAAGCGTGGCTTGCGTTCGAAGTAACCAAGAAATAAGCAAAAACTGGGCAATTTCATGGTGTGCTTTCTGAAGCAAAACCCTGTAACTTACTTAAATAAACAAATTATATAATTCATATGCAGTTTTTGTACTTTCTCTAAATACGATAAAGAAGTAACGGATTTCCCTTAATAAATAGCAATGTAATAGAAACCAATCTAAATCAATTATGATAGACAGACAATACAAAATAAATCTTATGACTTCTAGTTATGAAAATCCGCAAACAAGAATAAGAAATTAAACATAATTGGTAAGCTTGAAATTTGGACTTGATGGAAAACACGTTAGGGTAATCAATTAATATAATCTTCATCCTAAACATTTTACTAATACATGATGGTTGATTTGCTCATTCTATACTAAATATTTCCCTTAGAATATTAATGTTCAAAAATGTCTTGCCGTTACTTTAAAAAGATTTTCGCACTGTGTCCAATTCTCACTCAAGAAAAATTGCGGTAGACAAACAAAGGGACAATAAACTCACAAATATATTTTTTAACCGATAACGTGTTTTTTGCAATAAGACCAAAGCTTACCAAATTTTCAAAAAAGCATAATGTTTATTTATAATTAATCAAACCATTTTATTATTAATGATTTCAACAGATTTTGCAAAGTAAACGAAGTGCAGCAGAAACCTGCTGAAATGGTTAATAGTATTATTTTGACTTAACTAATACGAGATTCACCGAGATAAGAGAAGAAGCGAAGAATGTATGTCCAATTTTGCTTTAAAAATATCGTCTCAGTATAAAAACATTTGGCGCAGCTGCCGTGAAATTGTTGGAAAAATGGAGATATACATATGTACAATGTCAATAATTGAAGCTATAGCATGATATACATAAAACGTTGTACATGTTAATACTACAATTAAAAGTATTTACTTGGAATGATACTAAAACTACTGTTATGCAATATATACTTTAGTGATTCAGTAAATACTATAATGATTTACTCCACCTGTATAGTATTTACAGTAATAGTAAAGAATGTATTACAAAACCGTAGTATCTTTTTTATATTAAAATGTATCCTTCGAAGTAAATAATAATAAGTCAATAGATATAGTGCTACTTCTTGTTTCTCGTTTTTATCCAGAAAATGTCTAGCAATCTATATCATTTTCTTCGTTAAATTTTAACATTAAATTAGCCATTTAATGAAAAGTTAAACAAATACATATCTTATTAAGTATCTAAATAATATACGTAAAATACAATGAGTACCTATAGCATGCTTTCTTTGAACATTTTTCGCTATTCCAAATATTCCATATAGAATATTTTATATGAATTTATCATGTTAATCAAACAACAGCTTTCCTACAACTGTAATGAATGCTTGAATACCGTTGAAATTGATGGATTATGAAGTAGTTACTATTACGATTATACTCCTAAAGTGGAGTAAATGTATTATGTACTATGTATACAGTAGTCCTTCCTTTATAGCGCAGTAGATGCTATACAAATGTACAAGCGCAGAAAGTATCTACTTGAAGTATGTATGCTACTAGATTTCCTGATCGACGCCATCCAGGCGAAGATACATTTATTCGTGCGTCTAATACGTTAAGAAGTACTGGTCATTTTCCTAACAGTAAATGTGCAAATCGAAGAAGAACAGCAACAAATGAAGCCAACAGAATAGGTGTATTAGCAAGTGTTGCTTACAATCCTCATACGTCTGTGAGATCTATTGCTGCAGATTGTGCTGTATCAGTTGGTTCAGTTCATAAGATACTACAATCCAATAAATACAAACCATTTAAAATTCATTTGGTGCATGGGCTTTACAATGACGATGAAATTCGTAGACTTAATTTTATCACGGAAGATTTTATGGAACTTTATTCACAAATTCCAAATGTTTTAGCTCATATTTTGTGGTCTGACGAGAGCAACTTTTCAAACAACGGAATAGTCAATCGTCATAATTCACACTACTGGTCTTCTGAAAATCCACATTGGACACGAGAAACAAATTTCCAAAGAAGGTGGAGCATAAATGTCTGGTGTGGAATATTGGGAGACCAGTTAATCGGTCCATATTTTTTTTAACGGCACCTTAACAGGACCACAGTACCTGGATTTTATAATACATCAGCTACCTCTTTTGCTTGAGAATGTTAATTTAAATTTGCGGCAGGTGATGTATTTTCAACAAGACGGCGCGGCGCCCCTGCCCATAACAGTAACATAGTGAGAGACCATCTGAACAGGGTATTTCCGAGACGATGGATAGGTACTGATGGTCCTATAAAATGGCCAGCTCGTTCTCCGGATTTAACTCCTCTAGACTACTTTCTGTGGGGATATTTAAAAAGTGTAGTCTACGATACACCTTCCAGAAATGTAGAAGAATTAACAGAACGTATCAAAATCGCCTGTGCTAGCATAGCGCCGGAAACTTTACGAAACGTAACCAGTGCAGCCTTAATTCGTCGTTATCAGAAATGTGTAGAATGTGACGTAGGAACTTTTGAGCACTTAATTTAATTTAATCTCGTTTTCACTTTGAGGTATTTTCTTTTCATATTTGTATTTTAGGTTTTATGCACTTAATGTAATGTGGTATTTTCAATTGGACTTTGAGGTATGTTCTTGTGTCTTTTAAGTTGTATTAAAATGTTTAATAAATTAATCTTTGCTTATTATCTCTATAGAATAGTACAATCTTTTACATCTTTGCGTTAAATTTATAAAAATTATTATTTTCTCTAAAAGTAAACCAGATAGGTTGGTAGCAGTTATAACGAAAGTTATCACAAATATATTGCAAATTCCGAAAATCGAATAAAAAGTAGGGCATTCCATAAAAAAAATTAAATTACGTAGCGCCACCTGGCGGTGACGCATTTAATTTAAAAACTTTTTATCACAAAATATGTGCCCCTACCTTATATTTATAACAAAGTTTTCAGAATTTTAAAATCTGCATTCTTTCTCGAGATATCGCGCTGTCTCATTCCTCGCTGAACACGCTGTATAGTTAGCAGGAATAAAAATATTCTAGATATTGAGTGGTATACACCGGATACACGTATTTTTACATTTATCTTCTCGTATAACCCGAATCGATTGCACAGCAGTACCAAATAGTAGTAGTGCAGAACAAGCCAATATAGTGGCATGCACCACCGGTCGTGCTTCAGAGGGCACGCAAAGCCGTGGGTCCGGCTGTCATACGAACATCTTAAACAATCGTAAATCATCTGGTGGAACTTCTCTGTTGAACGGGTTAGGTTAACCTCCTCTCCGGCACACGTGCATACAGGACCTCACCCGTATGTAATTAATATGCTATTGGCCGATACCCAGAAAGAGAAGAATTAGATTTATATCAAAACAAAACTCTACGAAAGTATCACACATAAATACTATGACTTAACAAAATTTATGTATGTATCCGTAGTGTCAACAGGGCGATATTTTTATTTGCCAAATCGTCAACTACATCTAATAATTCCAATCTCTCATACAGTACTTGCTCTATAGCCGACAGTTCTAGATCAGCAAACCTCTTTTGAGTCACTGATATTCTTAAATATCTTATATAAATTTCAGTTTTGAAAAACTCCCTTCACCTAATGCAACACTAATGTCAGAAAAATTCTCAAAGTTACAAACGGATTGTGAAATGATGTCATCAAGTTATTTTTTTGTATGGGTCTGTCCCATCTGCAATTCTACAGTTCGAAACTGTATGACTTATCAGCTCGTTGAAGAACTCATGACCATCAACATCTTTAAGACTGTTGTTTCCTTTGATAATTAACAGAGAAACGTCTAATACAGAGCAAAATCCTTTAATTTCCTCTTCAGTCATTTCTCGAAATTCAGAAAGAAATGTATATACATATGTCATATTCTTGTGGATTTTCAAATCTTTCTTGAATGTAATTTAAGGCTGTATCAACAATGGTTAGATAAAATTGTAGTCTGAACAATTCTTTTGGATTTGTGATGGCACACAATATGTGATAAGTTTATCAGGACTGTCATAATCAGAAGTGCGAACTTTAGTCCTACTGTTTATAACTGGAAATTCTGCCTCTACATTTGCTTCTGCAACCCTAATATATTTTATAAATTATATTTTTATGCTTTAAACGTGCACTATAAAGAGCCCCCCCCCTCTAAGAACGTGGCCGTCGGCGTTCACATACTGCACACCTGCAAGAACCAGCCCTGCCCGTATGTATACATATATACATTTGTAGCAACTGAAATTCACTTTCGCAGATTTTCGATAATTAATTGTAATGAATTTAGTCGGAGTTAAGTAAAGACATTCGGGTTGTCACCAACATTAATTGAAGATTTTGTTGATAATACTGTATATAAAACTTTTTTATAGTTTATTGTAGAGAAGCTTTTGATCTTGAGGTTGGTCTTCCGTTCCACGCACCGCAACCTGTAAGTCCTATTGTACTCCCTAATATTCATTATAGGCTTCACACTGGTAGCCCTAGTTCTCTAAATATTGTGCCGAAGGAGGTTTCTTTCACCATTTGTTTCTTCCCAGAAAACTCGTTGTCGGTGGACAACCAGGCCTACACAGTTGCTTACCCAGTGAAGAAACATATCTTCTTCCCCTTCGAAGACTCTACAGAGCAGATTATCCACTAATATTATTAGCGATGTGTTTCTTCACATCACAATATCTCTAGTTTGCTCCCTGACAGTAGCATAAGTTATTCCGCATGTTGGTTCTGGTCCTAGCATTTGATTTTCACTTCCAGAATTAGCTACTTTCTCTGCTCTTTTTCATTCTAGTACTAGCTTAACTCTAAAATCATTAACTGACACTGCTCCAAGCGCTTCTGTTATGATGTAGATTCTCCTATTGGCATAGACCCTCTGCAGTATAATTTGAGCACAAGTCAGAAGTGCAAAAGTTTTTGTCTGGAATACAATGGCATAGTTTCCCAGTTTTATGTTTATTTTATTGCCCATACCAGCTTCAAATATTCCTTTATCTGTGCCATTTTGAGTTTTGGAACGGTCTGTGTAACAAACATGTCCATTTAGTTTCTCGTGGTTCGTCATTACTCTAGTCTTCCCTTTGTGATATAATACCTTGAACACTTTCCTATCTTTCCAGTATGAGACTACTGTTATTCTGGTAGACTGCACTGCTAGGATACTGTCTTCATGCAGGTATTCAAGAATCTCGGTATGGTTCTGGGTGATCTCATACACCTCCCGTATCCGTTGGTTTTCAACCATTTTTGCCTCCGTCTTTGTCCCTTCTAATAGTGTTGCCCAGGCAGGCCAACTGCTGTAATTTCATTAGCTTCCTTTTATTTTCATTATTTTTTATAAATCACCGTACCAGTGATGGGTAGGTGATTGTAACTGCACTCACTCTCATAGCCAATAATATTTGCGATCTCACACTCGTTCTACCATATATTAGTCTAGGTGAAAAAGGCCCTTGTAGCTTTGTCTGTGAGGGATTATAAATATTGTCTATAGGTTAGTCTTGGGTCGGAAGTAATTTTTCACTCCAAACAAACATCTAGAATACATAACAAACAAAACTACAAGAGAGCCTTACCAGAAATATCAAATTTAGTAAATCACATACTAATGCACCTTACTAAACGAATTGAATGCTGAGTATTACAACTTTAACAGTTCAGGCATTTAATTATGAATGAGTTGTGTATTTCGGCAAAAATAATTCGCATTACCAAGGTATAGAAAATCGCATGCACCGACACGAATTCTAATTGGAACACAAATAGTTAATTTGTTATGAGAGGAAAGCATCGTTCCAAGCAGTTGAAATATTCAAACACAATTTAAATGTTTAACGGAAATTTCCTTTAAATTCCTAAGTAGAATGCCGAAAATTATTCTCATTTTAAGTTATGTGAAACATTTTATTTAAATTTAATTTAAAAGTCTTACATATTTTACAGAGAAGATAGTACAATAATTAAAATTGTTAAATAGATTTTGCATTAATTATTGTAGATTCAAAATTACAGGAAAACTGCTGGAAGTAATCAAAATAGTTATTAAACGAAATGGTGTTCAATCTCGAAAATAATACACGGGTAAAGGCTGTCATGCAATTTAAATAAACGATTTTGAAAACGTAAATTCCCAAACGGATAATTAACAATGGTAGTAATCGTCTCAAAGTCCAGGCGAAAGTTCTGCAAACGGTACCTCCCCTAAAACCACAAGCATATTTTAAGCGTAACTATAACAAGTACAAACACAAAAGGAGTGCAATGGAAGCACAACCTTTTCAAAGCTTCATGCCAGAACGAATTAATTTAAAAAAAATTTTTTAAACCTTTGAAGATTTAATACAAATCATGGGCGTGATTCAATAACATTATATTCGAAAGAACCTTTTTTAAATACAAAATGAATTAAACTTTAAATAATCGCACCCGCGAGATATTTTATGTTTATGTAGAAATAAAGGTTTAACTCAAATTATACCTGCGGTATAGGACACATTCCTGTTATCAATCCCACATGCCGTTCTATCTCATAAATAAATTCGCCAAAATGCTTGTGGAGCGCATCACATGCTTTCTTCACGTGTATGGAAAACAGATAAACGTAGGTTTTCCTGTAAGAATATCTATAGAATAGTTCACCTGAAACAAAAATTTTGAAGAAATGGAAGAACACGTAAAGTTAAGGCAATAAGTATTAACATAAACACTTTCTATTCATCTATTGTATTCAAAATTTTCTTTTTTTTTTTTTATTGGACATTGTACCATGTCAGCAAATTATTT
>JABXWE010014725.1:0-36001 GCA_014611495.1 Limonius californicus | reverse complement strand
ATCACAATGTCTAACCTTAATGAATCGATAATTATAATATTATTAATGATTTTAACAGTTTATAATTAATCAATTTGTTTGATACGTAGTAGAAATCAGTTTTTCAAATGAAACCTATGAAATTATTAACAATATTGTATTTACTAATTAATTAATATAATTTTTTTATTTATATTTTACTAAGAAAACCTTAAGTTAGTTGTGATAGAAATCTGAAATTTCTTTCAGCTAAAGTTAAGTAAGTTGATTTGTTTTATGTAACTCGTGACATTTTACATAAAACAAGTCCATTTTAAGATGAAATTGATGTGTTTGGTTAATAATTCTAAATTTAGACCCATTTCTAGTTTGTTCAATAACACACCTTGCGTATCGAATAAAATTTTTGATTGGCTATTACATTTTTCAAAAAAATTTGTTTTTATGAACTCCAGTAGAAGGTATGTGTTGTTTCAAAGTTTTATATACTTGATGATTCAAGACAGCCTTTTTTTACAACTATGTAGTTTATATTAACAAAAAAATATTTACTTCTGGTGGTAATCTGGCGTCCGCTGATTCTTCGAGTTATTAAAGGACGACCTTGTTCGAAGGATGTTATCCATCAAATTTTATGCCCGGCTGTGTTATGAAACGAAATTTTTGAATTTTTCGTTTAAGAATATTTCTGTTTGTGCTTTTAGCATTGTTTAGTTCATGGCCTAATTTATGTTGCAACCTGGTTTAATTAACTGTGTTATTAAAGTTTCCATGCGCAATTTTTTCACACAACACCGTACGGTTATTTTGACAACGAGCGGAACATTTACAGTGTTGTTTATTCGAAGGCCTTCTGATAAAATCGCTGGTAAACAGAATTCGCGAAATTTCATAATATCTTAATCGTTTCTTTAGTTCTATTTATACCAAGGGGAAAATAATCGTCCTGTCGTCGATTCAGTACTTTAGAGGACGCACAAGTAGGTAAAGCAATTAAACACGTGCCTGGAATTTCCCCTATTCATAAGCGAAAACAACATTTAAGCAGTATTTCATAAATATCTTGGCGCATTATTTCGTGCTGTCTTAATTGGCACGGAAGGCATAAAAAAGTCAGGCTTTTCATCTTCGTCGATGGCATTGAGCAGAAAATAATTCCTGCTAATTTTCCGATTGTTAAAAATGGTTAAGTTATGTCAGGCATCCGAGTTGACGAAAAATGTGTAAACAAAGTCGCCCATTACTTTTTTTAACAAGCCTGCAGAGCGGAAGATGGCATCGCCCGCTTAAACACTGGGAGCAAAATTAAATCATGCAAGGTGATGTTAAAATCGGCGAGCTAACAATGTTTGATCATGTGGTTTCGTACTGTAACTCAACGTATACTCTAGTTGTATTTTAAGCAAATAGCTGTTTCATAACTTCCGGGAAACGGCGTTAAACTCCCGTGCTTCCCCAACTCAACTTTAAATTGTCCTTTGTTGTTTTGAATTTAAAGTTTCGCGCTCGAATTGCGTTCGGGAATTTTAACGATCGTCTGACTCATTATACAGCTAATTAGCAGTCATTTTAAGTACAAGGTGATCATTTAAATATAACAATGGTTCATGAAAATTGAATTAATGTCAGCTTAATACACACAATATAAAGTTGCCAATTGACAGCTGTTATACGATGTAATCCTACAACGATTTTTTAACGTATTCATTGGCAGCCTTTTCGTCCCACTGCTAGGCATCGGTCTCTTCTATGTCACGTATTTCTACTCAGCGCTAAGGTAGAAACACAGGGGACCTACAGTTTAATGTCGAATCCGAACGACAGAAAATCTAGAGCAGATTTTTAGCATTAAGATCCCACGGTTGCAAGCCGGATTGGGAAATTGTGTATGGTGGGTTGCAGACAAGATTTTTATAATGTAGTAATGATTAGGTTTCGAACCCAATCCAGAATGGACGTTTTACTCAGAAAGCGGGGCTCTACCAACCGAGCTAACACCACACTTTTAACATATAACATGTAAAAATGATATTTATATTACAAGAAATGAGTAATTTTGTCTTATAGTTATGCCAATTCATCACTTTTCCCATGAAAAATCATCTTCAAGCGAATTTGGGGTGAAGATAAAACTTAAAATGGTAGCACTGGATCTAGCCATAATTTCTCTAATAACTAAAATTTACAACAACCTTGTCATGTTTTCATTGGGTTTTTAAAATATTTTGGTCAAGAATTGATCAAGAGTATTATAATATTTTGTTCGGGGTTCTTTTCCCAATATCCGTCGTAAATTTCTCCATAAAAAATTTTCTGGTCTGTCCTATTCTTACATTTCCGTTACTGGCTGAAGAGAGGCTTCTACTGACCCCTATAGCGGCCCGCCCCCTTGTGGGGAATGAACCGACGTTGATTTTCTTTTCCTGCCTCTATAAGAATGCAACCTAATCTGCCCAAGGAAATAGCCTGATTGTGATTGTTTAAATAACAAAAATGCTACTGGCATTTCCATAAAATATAGAAAAATAGCATTATTTTTCATAATACCATTAGGTAGTTCATATTCTTAATTATTTTTGCATTATTTAATATTGTAGTGAAGCTGTAAATGAAAACTTCAAAAAAATTTATAAGGCGAATACTGTGTTGACGATTAAACAGCGGAGATTGTGTATCTATTTTTTTAATTTTCTCATTCTTTCGTACTACCGCCCCCCCCCCTGGAAACCGCTTACGCATTACTTCAGGGGGTGCGGGCGTCCCTTACACACTAACCATTCATGCAACATGCACCCTAAATTTAACTAAGCGAGATGCGGTCGCTCCAGTCGAGATTCGATACCTCGACCGATCGGACCGAATTTTGCGTGACTACGAGTGGCAGTGTGTATCCGCACTACTCCACCGAGGCCTCCAGCGGATATCTGGTACCTACATATACAGGGCGATTCCTTTATCGAACCTTTATCACGTATACCTGACGTTATTTAACCCCTAAATCACCTAGGAATTTTTTTGTAGCTTGGTGCCTTTTCGGAAGTTTGTCGCTCAAAGTTTTCTACATCAATTCACTCAAATGTAAACAGATTTTTTATTTCGTATCCAATTTTGATAAACTGCGTTATTTTGGAAAAACTAACAGTCTTAGCTTAATTTTCAGTTCAATATGTACAGTTGAGTGTGAAAAGTGTATGAAATTTGACCTAGAAGTGAAAAATTTGGAGTAAAAATTTGTAATTAGGTGTCATTACTTGAATTATCATTTCTATTAAATATGTGTTAAATAAATCTTTAAATATTTAATTTTCGATAAAATGTGAAGACCCTTTTTTTAGAAAACCGAATATTTGTTTAGAAGCTGTAAAAAAACGCAGGTTAACGATCTCGTTTTCAATATATGCCCTAATTTATAAATTTACAATAAAAATTTTCAATTCTGGGCAAGATTACATCCACTATGCACATTGAATTGTACATGTTTTATGGAAATTAAGCTTAGACTGTCAAATGTTTACAAAACAACAAAGTTTATCAAAATCGGACCAGAAATAGAGAAGTTATTATCATTTTAGTGAATTGATGTAAAAATACTATAGAACGCAATACCTCCGTAACGGTGCGTAAAGAAATTACTCGTGATTCAGAGGTTAAATAACCTCAGTTATATGTGCTACAGGCTTTTCGCAAATGTTTAGAATCACCCTGTATAAGTGTAACTGAAAACTATTTAAATCATCATAATTTTACGCAACGTGACTAGAATTTAATCAAGACTTTAAACGAAAAATTGAACCATTCCATTAAACCAAAAGAGTAAAATATACAGAAAACATAAATTACTTAACTTGCTAGTTTTACAATTTGGATTTCAAATTACCAGAATTCACTTTAAACATCAATTAAATTGGCTCGAAGTTATCGAAGCCACCTAAGCCATTTGAAAATTAGTTTAGATCCCATTGAATTTATAAGTCATCTAAGTTAACCAAATTTCTAAAAAGCAACCATTAAATGTTTGAAACCAGAACAGAAAGAATATAATTATTAGTTAATTTTGTAGTTACCAGCTAAACATATAAAATTAAAGCCCATTCAAGTTCAGTTGCCTAAAATTAGCACGTAATTAGCTTCTGATGTTCTTAACTTTATATACGTTATGCTGAAATTAGCTGCTTAGGGTTTTAGAAACATGATTTGAAATGATGTAATTACAAGGGATTTGTAAATTACAATATTATTTCTATTTCTTAAATAGTAAACTACACTACAATTGCCTGAAATAATTCTACTTCTACTTCTTAGTTTGGCATCAAGTGCAATTACTGAAAATCACTTTATCATTTCCAATTATCTGAAAACTGTTTTACTTCTCTCTGGAACTTCTTCGAGTAAGCTGAAGCATTTCTTGACCTTTTAAGTATTGGGAAGAAAGTTCCTAAAGAGTAGAAGTTTCAATTCGTACGCGAATCTAAACTGCTAAAATTTTCATGGCCGTGGGATTGGTTTCTGAAAGGCTTGAAATTTTTTATAAGCCGGTATTTGTTCGACTGGCACTTTTCAGTGTCATTCTTATTTATTCAAGCAGCGACCTTCATTCGAATCGAATTAAACGAGCTGTTTTCAGAAGTCTAAGACGTTTTTTGTCAAACGGTTAGACGCGAAAGGGGAGACAAGAAAATCCAGCAGGAACAAAGCAAATCGGATTCCTGAAACACCTGTTGCTAGAGCAAGCGCTTTAACAAAAACTGAAATAGTTGAAAATTCTCCGCGAGATCGTTAAAATAGAAAAGATTTCTGGCTGGGCGACGAGCTTTTTTAACTCATCGGAGCGCCTCTGATAATTCAATTAGGCGAAGTTATTCGCCAATCGCCGCTGGGAATATTTTAAAAGACACTTTGAAAGTGTTGGCCCGACTTTTAGAAAAAAAAAAGATTTAAATTTGCAAATAAATCACGAGACGTTACGTATCTGACATAAGCCTGACGCCGACTCCTTCAAAAATACTTGAACTTGGGAAAAGTGAATTTTTCTTCGGTTTCGAAACAAATAACAGAAATAAATAACCTTGGCAACTACTCTACTTGTTAGATGTAAATCATTTTGTGAACTCTTGTACTTATAAACTATCGTTGCGAGCTTATGTGTAGAAACTAGACAATAAAAATAGCTCGCGACTGTGTTGATGCGTTGTTTGCCACCTTATTATTAAAACTTGGAACCTACCTGTGTTGCTCCGGTATTCGCCAATGTACCGTCTCGTCAGATATCTCACAGTCAAAGCTGAAACAAAAATTACACTTATTGAGCACACCTGAAACTAATACACAAGCAGGACGTTATGCAACACATTATTTCGAAACAGTTTATTTTCGAGTCAAATAAATACACCTGTCGGATATAAAATGTAAACATTTTCGAATACTTTGTAAAGATCTCAAGAGGATTTAAGTGAGTCATAAAAATAAAAGCTCGGAATTGAACAGGAAAACGCTTCCTCATCTCTGAACCGCTAAAAGCGGTTAAAAAAGTTAGAAAGTTCGTGTTCTGAATCAATTGCCCCTATATTTAGCCGCCCCGGGCGTTTTCTCCCATCCTCAAGTACTTGTTATTTTATTAATTTTATTTATGTGTGCTAAATCTGCCTAATATATGTTTTAATTAAGACAAGCCGTTCGAAGTAGCCTGAAAAAATGTTACCACAACGGAAGACAACGAAAACTAGATCAGAACTCTAATAATTGCCACTTTGTACGTCCTCGACGCGGAGAATTAAAATTTTAGGCAGGAATTCTTTCAACGAGTGTGAGATTCTACTTCCTAGACATCTATAAAAAGTTATTCCGGAAATGTACGGCATTAACTGTGTCAAAACAAAAGTAATAAAATGTAAACAAGAATGCTCAAATCCCATCTCGAAAAGCTGCCGAGCAGTAGGCTTGTTCAAGCTGGAGCCATTTGCCTAGCAACGAGCTTTTCCTGAAAATAGGCTTTTTCAAGGACTTTGCCCTTAGGGAGCTCTTGCAGCATTAAATCTTTCTTAAAACAATTTGGCGATCAAGGGCGGAACGCGAACGGCGATTTGCGGCAGTACTTTACGTAAAAGTCAACGCACCTCGTAAAAATTTCCGTTCGATCCTGCCAACTTAGTTAATTATCGGGGGAAAATGCTGCGAGGCAATTCGGATTAGATTTCAGCTTTACCCTAAAAAACGAAAATGTCCATAAAAGAAATCTTTCGGAAAAATGTCCGACGGCCTTTTGCAATTTTTTTTATTAATAGTTGTCTCCGACTCGTCACCCTGAAAAATATATGTCAAAGGTAGAATAACATACCATTTATTTTTAGTTGTAAATAAATAGCGACAAGCATTTTTTTGCGCTTAATAAATTTTAGTGAATCGTTGGGAAATGCCCGATTTTTCATTAAGATTGTAGAGAGGACCTTCAGAAAAGCCAACCGCTTCACCTTGAAAGCCCAAAATTTTATTTGGCAACTGAGTCACTATACGACACTATAAATACCCCGCTTTCACATAACAAGTATAATAGCCACCATTTTTAACTCTCAATTTGTTTAAACTTTGCATAAAACACTTTCTGAAAGTTTTATGTTACAAACGCGTTGGGCAACGTCGCCAAAGCATATAAACAATTGTGAAAGCCTGACACACCCTCCTCAGATAAATATTTACGAAACTTCGCAGCCTTGAAAGCTCTCTGGTCAACGGCTTCTAATAATCTTCCAAAACAACGTGCTCCGCGAACTAATTCCTCCTTTTTGTTGGACTAACGTGACTCTTGTTTTAAATGAACAAAATCGGGCTACTTTATTTACTGATTGGCTTGCGAAAATTAAATTAGGCATTTTAATTTCCCTTTTGCACGCTTTAATCAACTAGTTGTATTTCACGAAGCTTGTGTACATGAAACCAGGGTTAAAAGGTCAAAAGTGGAGCAAAGTTTAACTTAATTTTTCATCGTTTTGTTTGCTTAGGGAAGTTTTTAATTTATGATAGCGTGTTCTATTGGGAGTTCGAACGAAGCTGCTGTTCCATGATTTGGGTATTTATTTATATACAGTTTTTTATTTTATTCATGTTAACACAGAAGAACTTTTTAGCAATCTTTTATTGAACATTGTTAGCCCCGTGGGTTGAGAGAATTGTAAATCAAAACCAAGCAGTAAGAAAATTTTGTTTTAAAGCAGCAAACATTTGTATATTATCTAAATCTTCTTCTTCGAGTGTTTTATGTTTTACTAGCGACCTTTTCTGCTATGCTTGTAGTGCGCGTGCAGACATAGGGGACCTAACGTTGACTCGAAACCACGAGAAATGCAAACACTTCTACTCCAGGTAAGATCTACTAGGCAGAATACCTCACTGGTTTGCCATTGCCTTCCGGGGGGGATAAAAATCCAATGGGAATTGAACCGAAGATCTTCAGCTTAGAAGTGTAACGCTTTAACCTTTAGCTCACGACCGCCTCAAATCATGTTACTAATAGTTACTAATTTTACTATTTTGCCTGAATGAAATCCACCACAGATCTAAATAAAAATTGGTCAAGAACTACAAACATTCCATACGGCGCCCTTCATATTCAGGGTGCTTACAATTTCAACGAAAATCGAAGACTAAGCAGGCCAAGGATCGTGTAACATCAGAGAAATTGATACATGCATAAATTCCTACAATCAAGCCAAACTTTTTATAGGTACATGATTGTTTTCCTCGTTACTACGTTTAAGCATTATAGGTGTCCTCCACGTGTTGGAGACAACAAATGTCGTACAAAAAAAGTTATATAACGGATCGAGTTTACCCCAGTTTTGCTGTTAAAATGCAAAACGACAACGGAGTTTAATCACGCACTAAAAATACAAAACACGACGTCTATGTTAAGATCTCCCCATGTAATGGAGTCTGAAAATGGCAACGGAAGCTTTGACATTTTCGAAGCTGTTCGCAGAAGACACCGGCCAGTTGCATGGCAGCGAGCTCGAAACATTTAGAACTGGGCGATGATTCACGCGAGAGATCCTTGTATTTATCAACATGAGCACTAGGCCGTTACCCACTGTGGAATTTCAAAGCTTTTATATGGAATTCATGACTGTTTGTTGCTTTAACACATTTGCAATATTCCTGACTGAATTATGACTTGTTGAAGGAAGCTTTTCTGCGACGCTATTAGTATTGTTCCACTATTTGCTTTAATATTCGATGTTCTACTTAATTTCTAGTTCTACTGGTAATAATGGTAGAATAATAATAAAGGTTGGTATAATAATAGGCCATGATTAAATTTCTGATAACACAGGGAATAGCACAAAATTTTTGTAGTAGCTACGAAAGCAAAATTAGTTGATAAAACCTAGTTTGGATATTAAACTGGAACCACATCTAATTAAATCATATAAAAATTGCTAAGCATACGGGGATGACCTTTTTAGATCAAGAGAAAACTGCGTGTAAGTTGTAATAAGACAAAATTTATCAATAGGAATGAAATTATGTGAAAAATGTGGTGGCAATAGGGGAATTCCTTATTGGAACAAAAGAAAATTATGTCTAACCTATGATAGAACAGAATTAATCAAACGAAAAGATGGAACGATTAGTAGATGCGTAGCTGACAAAATGCTGTTTTTGGGGACACTAAAACTACATCTAATCTGTAGTAAAGGACTAGCCGTTAAAAAAAATAAATACAATTAGTCTAACAAGCAACACAGAAAAACCACGAAAAAAAATTTACAACAGAGTTTACACTAACTTTTTTGCCTATACCAGCACTATTCAATCTACTAATCAAACGCTTACCAAAAATGAATCTAGGAAAAAACCCGGAATAAAAATCCCCAGAATAAAACCCCCCGGAATAAAAATCCCCGGAATAAAAACCTCTACGAAAAAAACCCCTGCGAACATAAAATTCCGGGGGTTTTTTCCTTGGGGGTTTTTATTCCGGGGGTTTTTATTCGGGAGTTTTTTATGCACCCACCAAAAATTGTATGTAATTACAATCACAACTTAAATATTGATAACATCAAGGAAATCCCTTTTTAGAATATATTGGAACTACATCTAACATATAATAAAAAAACTAAGCTTAAAAATACAAATTTGTTAATAAAATTTGGGAAACTTATTTTCTGAGATATTAGAATTATTTCTAGCCAACAACAAATCAATTAATAATGGTGGCAATTTAGCGATATTACGGAAAACACCTTCTTGGATATATTACAACTATATCTAATCTATATACGGTTTTTCTAATAGATCTGTTCGTAAAAAACGTTCATAAACAAATTTATTTATCGGTCTGCTGTTAGGATCGCTGGTACTAGAGGGTAAACCACCCTAAATATGTTAACTAAGAACTAACTTTATCCTTAGAACTTAGCTTTTGGTTGAACTTTTTCATATGTAATATTAAAAAAACACACAGCTTACTTGGTTATACCTTAAAAGGTAAAAAAGTTTGGTTGCGCCACAAACTTATATAACTTTAAGGCCCTAATAACCCCATATCTCTTAGCTCTTGAAACTAGAAAAGGACCTTCAGATTGTTTTACCAAAACCAATTTAAAGTTAGCAGACAAAAGCTCATTTTGCGTTAAATTAAGGTCTACATTTCAGGATTTTCTTAAAAGTTCAAAAATATGAAATTAATTACGAACAAAAATTTCTCAAGGCTTCTTCGATGGTATCAGCATTCAATTAAGCTTTTAGACGAGTAATTTAGGACAGTCTTTTGTATGCTTTTTAAAAGTTTCTCGCCGGTATTATACCTGAACAAAAGCTCTTCGCAGAACAAGCTTTTAGCCCGTAATCTGTAGCAGATTGTAATAAAAGTGGATTTCTTACCTGATTTTCCGACGTTGGATTTCCCGATAACAGCAATGCGGACTTTAGGCATGTTATTCTTGTCGTCGGTTTTCATTTTCTAAAATAAAGTACAGGTTTAAAAATTAAATTAATTACATACGCAAATATTTCATTTTACACCGTGGTTCGAGTAATACAGGGAAATGTTAAAGGTGAACAAGAATATTCGTATTGTGATGAGTGTTGATATTAACTTACCCGAGCGTTTCGCGCAAAAATAAAATTAAATTAACGTCGCTGTGAGGGAGCTGCAAGCACCTTCTTGATTACTAACCTCGTGAGTAATAAAGTTTGATAGAATGCCAAGAAAGTGAAATTCGAAAAATCCAGCTCGATTCAAAAGGAGTAAGACCGCTCTCGCAGCTGAATCCTAAAAAATGGCGCCAGTATATAATTTATAACTGGGCCTCTGAACTGCCAACAACGTGGTATTTAGTCTGAAGCTATTTGTTGGAAACGTGTTGACAAATTGCTATTTTATCCCAGCGCGAATATATTACAGTTTATTAATTCCAGCGAGTGCAAAGGACGCGCTTAGACTTTGAGCTTTATGAAATCATAACTTTAATCTGAAATTTGGCGTCATAATTCATGCCAGCTTCTGTTTAACGGACGCCATAAAAGCTTCCAGAAGCCAACTGTAAAGGAGCATGAAAAGTTCAGGAAGTGTCCTCGGACAGAAATGAGGAAGTATTCGCGAAGAGGAGCCCTCTTAAGGATAGGATCAGGAACGGAAACGGAAACGGAAACGGAACGCAATATCCGTTGGAGAACGTTCGCTGTTTCAGAATTCCATCCCAAATTGTGATGTTAACGAAAACGAAAACATTTGAGTATAAAAACCATTTTTAAGGAATGTTGGTTGCATATTTTATGGTAAAATGATTTGTAAAAGAATAGTAGCCTTAGTGAATGCCAAGTTTATTTGAATATTACTACCCTGAACTCCCAAACTCGTAAAACACGAGCATTAACACAGATTCTTGTTCCCTGTTTGGATTTTAATTTTTAAGAGTTAAAGATCCTCGAAATACCTCCTCTCAAGTTTTTTTATTAACACTTTTTTAAATATCACAACTTGCTATAGTGAGCTAAAACATGAAATGATAATCACTATCAGCTTTTATCAAAAGCTCAATAAAGCCAGGAACAATATTCGAGCGTGATCAAGCGTGTACAGGATATAATCTATTTGCAATTAAATACTAGAAGTGTTTTCAGAAACGATCTTGTTCACACTCGATTTAAATTAGAAAGCCGTGGGAGTTTCCGTTCAAAAAGCGAGCGTCGGAAAGTTATCTTCATTGAATTAACACCTACATAGGTATTGACAGATGCAAAATGAGTTAATTATTGGTTTTTAAACTTGACTTGATTATAAAGTTTGTTTTTAGCAACTTAAAAGGTCGTGAAAACGCTACTTGCGTGGGCAATTATTAAAAGGCGACAGTAAAATATAAAAAAATTATTTTTAGAATAATTTGTATCATCAATATCACTTTGTACTTAGAGATTACATAGATGAATCTAGATAATAGTGATTTTATGTATTTCAAGGCTCACGTATATGGCACGTGCTGTATTTTAAACGTAATTAATTTTCAAAACTCAAACTAACAAGTTAAAATTTGTAGAAAACCAGATGTTAACTTTATCCAATTCATATAATAAATAAGCTAATTGAAAATAAAATAAAATCAGTAAAAACGAAAAAGTTGCAGGTACGATATGGCGCCCAAAAAGCATGCCTTAAGCCACAAATAATCCTTTATAAGAATACTTTAAGGTTGGCTTTCTCAAAATTACGCCACGAGCAGTCTTCTGACCCTATTAGATCTCACCTTGACTTTCAGGGAAGAACAATGAAACCTGATTTATTCGGACAGGATATGGGTCGCTGCTACAACAGCTGATAGTGAGCTATATTTGTCAGCTTTATAGGATTAAGGATAATCCAATAAAAACGTGCTGTTCGACCTAGAGGACGGAAACGTACGTATGAGAAACTACTTTGTGCAGGGAGAATCCTTTGCTCATAATAACTAATTTGAAAGGTTATAGCTTACGTAAAATGAGAAATTTGGGAATTGAAGTGAAAAGCAAATATTGGTTGTATTTAGCTACGTCAATAGGTAAATATGGATATATTTTTAAAAAGGGTTGCATGACGTCACTGTTTGTAATCTGCAAATGCCAAGGTACCAAATTTTGCTGCCTCTTTTGTTTTTGTTAGCAGTTGCGCTACTCTACAGTAATAGTGAAATGTTTTGATAATCCTTATTTTATGAATTTGATAAGCCCGTACACGCCGTATATAAATAACAGAGCTCATGCATATGCAACGTGAAACTGTGATACTAACATAATGGGAAAGCATCAATATGCATATAATTTTATATTAGATTAGAGGAAATTTCCTACTTTCCATCATCAGTCTGAAACAAAATATTTTCGAGCATAAATTGCGTTATGAATACTCGAACTTCCGCATTCGGAAGCTTTTGATATTATGCAAATGCTGGTAGGAGAAGACTCTACATCTGCCTTGAATTTGAATTTTTCCTTTGCGAAGAAAACATAAATTAGAGGTACATTTTTGTAATATCAATCTAACTAACAAAGGGCAGATAAAATATATCAAAAAGGGTATATTAAACGGTAAATTATTAGGGCAAGTTATACAGGTTATTGCCCTTCTTGAACTCAACATAGCGAACTTTGTTTAAAACGCACGCAGTAATGGATTCATTAATTTGTTTATTGACAAGGTAAAGTTTTTACTGAGTGCTAATCAAATAAATTTTGTTATACTGGGAATAAACAATTAAAAAATTACTACAAAGCTTTGGTCATTTTGGTAGGCTTTAGGCGGATGTTTATCTAAGTTGTGGGGGGTGATTGGATGATAGTTTGTTGTAGCACAATATGGGGAGAAAATGAGCTGTAGTGGGTTACTTGCTAAGAGGTAATAAACAAGAGTACTGCTATATTTTATAAACATGTATTTTACATAATAAATATAATAAAAATCAATGTCAATTCCCACAAAATTTAGTAAATGAACTTATACAATTTTAACGTTTTCGAGTTAACTGTAATCCATCTTCAGACCAAAAATAATATCAGTACAAAGTACTCAAAATTAACATCAAAAAGGGGTAAATCAAAAAATTACGGAGCATGCTACGTTAAATTAAACATTTCTCTAACCTCAGCCGCAACGCCGGCAGGTAAAAAAATAAAAATAATTACATTAAAGGCCAGAAAACCTTCTACACATTCTACACAACTAAAATTCAGTTTTCCTTGAAAAATACGGAAAACCTTTGTGGAATACTATCATTTTAAAGAACTACAAATTGTGTAATATTTAAATAAATCACATTTTGCGTATGAAAATATCCCTGGTGTGTTTTTCATCAACTTATATAATTTCCTCTATAAATTAAATTCTTGGAGTTTTTCAGCGGTTAGTGTTCATGAAAGCATCGCCAATAGGTAGTCCTTCTATTCGGGCTGAGATTCCTTGAATTTTTTTTATTTACGAGCTTGAATAAAAATTCTTGCTTACTTTTAATAGGTACACTTGAAGATTATAATAATAAACATTAGATTCGGAGTAATCTGCTGGAAAACAAGCCCGTTGGGTAAATAAGTAGAAAATGTTATTCTGCGCTAGAAACGGAAGAATTCCGTGTACGTTCATACCTGCTGAAGGATACCCGTCAGGATTTTAATAAACAATTTTGAATTAACACATATCTTATTCGTGGACGAGACGACGAAGTGGCGTCGCCTGGTTCGACGCTCACGGCGCCCATCCACGGTCCAAGTTGGACTAACCACAAAAATAGACGGGCTGGAATTTACGGAACATTGCTGATCTCTCAACAACAAGTACAACTAAGCGTGCTAAACCGCATAAATACACACTTAATCACGCGTATGTTGCAATTCGCACTTTACTGAAATTTTTACGGATTTTGAGAATAGCGAAATGCGAATTTCTCTTGTCCGCGAATTGCTGCGAGAAATAAATAAGTTTTACAAAGGAACAGCTGTTAAGCATGCAATCAAGGTTAAATGCGTATAAAACATGTTGTTGCTGTTAGGCCGGATGTTTATAATTTGACAAGTAAAATTTGCAGGAAATATTAACTCCAGTGGTCAGTTTTGAATCTAATTTAGGTGCCACATATTATTCAGCTATAAAGTATGCGTACGCGTCTGTCTCACCTTTGTAGAACGCCTGCTACAATTTACATTCATCATCTAGTAAATGTGAATATTGTGTGAAACATGGAAGAAATTCTATTTATGGGCATTGTTATGTGGGAAGATGCGTGAAAACTTAGTTCACGAAATTTTTATATCGTATACCTGTCAAGAATTAATTGAAAAATAGATCGAAAAGATGCTGTAAAATCCATCAACGTCCATCTAATCCCACACCTGATTTTTTATTTATTTACTAAAGGTTATTTTACAAATGCAACCTTTTTGTTATCAGAAATCTGCAAAATTGGCTTTCTTGTTTCCTAAAACAAATATTTGATTTATCTCGCATCAGGTTCTAACTTTTGCCCTTTCTATCGTATCAGCGTCGGTGTGTACAAACACAAAGCTATCAGTCATTACATATTTATACACCTACAAGGGGTCGATCAAACCGTGACATTTGAAAATAAAGCGAATACATGTTGTGAGAGTAAATGTTCGAAATTCCTCGCTTTCTGTTGATTTTTCCCCGGTGCACATATCTCCCAAATCTCCTAATTAATCATGGTAGCATTTTGCAACCAAGAATGCGCTTGGAATGTCAAACGCCTAGGATACCGTCTCGGTAAACATAAAAATAAAATTAACCTGTCTTCAAACAGCTTCCAGAATCATTTTCCATAACTAAGAGCTTTTTACGGAAATATTCATTCGCATAAATTGAGAGCACTTGTTGCTCTCGCCCGTCTGGAGGATTTGAAAGTAAAATTAAACAAGGGAAATTGAAACAACGAGCTTTCCCCAGAAGGGTTTGGAGTGATACGGACGATTTCTGGCCGGAGCAACAGGTTATTGGTTATCGTGAAAGGACTTTTCTCTAGGGTATACGTATCGAAACGGTTAACCCTGACACAATTCGGAGAATTCATGGTGCTAATTGCCTTGCGTATACATTTTTAAATTTACCGAGAAAAGCTAATGGAATGAGCCAATTCAAATAGATCAACTTGCATTAATCAAAATTAATTTGTTCGGAAACCACTCATCACAATAGTTACAGAAATTAAAATTACCCCGCATAGTTTGCCATTTATTTTTTTAATGTATATCATTGTACTTAGAAGGCAATCAGTATAGCTATTAGTAGAAGATTGGGTTGCTTTAACAATTCCCCTGATTTCTTCAATGTTTTTGAATGATATTGCTAGTAGAAGTCACACAAAACTCACCTGTAGTTATTATATGGTGTGCCCAGCAACAATTATTTAACAAGCGAAATTGTTTAAGTTTTTCTCACTATTTCTAACAGCGATCTTATAAAAATGACAAAATAAATACACAGTACTATCACACGCTCGCACTAAACAGAAGCACCAGATGCAGCTTCTTCTGAATGTTCCTACCGATACGAGTTGGTCTACTGAATGAGCCGGCGTCTCGACGCTCCCGTATATATTAACGTCGTTGCTATGGCTACGGGTAGCGTCCCCACGGCTACTGGCATTCGGCATGTGCCAAGGATAGCGCAAGACGAAACACAAGCTTTTCCACCAACTAAACACACAAATAACAGCCCGACAGAGAAAGAGGAAGATTTTGTGTTGATTGGGTTATTCATCTCGTACATGTGCTTGGAATTTGCACAAAAAATGTAGAGCACCGGATATCAAAATTGCAAAAATTCGGTATAAAGTGAGTTCATGCACGAGATAATTGAGGAAATTTCCCTATGGGCTGCTCTCAGCGTTTCATGATAAATTTATGATTTAATTTCCGCGAAGCCTCGTGTTGATAAAAATTTCCATATATGTCGAGAACCGACATTTTTTTGAACTATATGAGAAATTTGGATAGATGGTTTTACAACCAAAACTATAACACACATTTTAACACGAATACAAACTTCACCTGCAGCTTGTGATCCGACAAAGTAGATACTCCAAAGTAATGATTACTTTAAAAAATGCCTTCCTGAAGATCACATTATCTTACTTTCCAAAGTGTAAGTTACGTGAATTCAGGGGTGCTTTAGGGCGGCTCCTGTCAGTAATGCTTTCCCTCGACCCAAATATCATGTCGGTTTCCAAGGACACGATTCTTTTCCACTTTATATCTGTTGTACAAATTGCAATATTATCGTTGAAGTATTTTAAAATATATTTTTCCACTCCTGCTTCCGAAAGCACATATTTTCAAAACTTTTTTCAATGTGGAAAGCAACTGTTTTCCGCAAGTGTGCTACACAATTTTGCTTCACACTTGAGGCATTTTGCAGCACACTTTTACCTTAGCAACTGACTAACTGTAATGGTGTGGATAACTAATATTAAAATAAAATTGAGATACCTCCAACTCTAAAGAATTCTTTCAGGAATGTAAATTAAATTTGTAATTTTCTTAACGTGCAGTAGTAGAAAAAAATAGTGTAGAAAGGTTTTGTCGAACGCAAACGATTTTTCGTTTTCGTTCAACAAGACTACGTTATACAAATATTATTGTGTTCCAAATATCCAACGCGTTAAACAATTGTTTTCAAGTTTATGGATACTAGTAACCTCATAAAGAGTTGAATCTGACTAGAACCTTTTTCGGCCCGATTTGCTAAGAGAATATAACAGATCTGATAGATTTAATTTTGTTGATACAGATATTTTACATACTAACGTAAATTCCCAAATTCAAAAATCCAAACTAATAAGTGTTAGAAATGCGATATAAACATAGATATATAATTTTTACTGTAAAACTCACGTATTCCGCATATTACACAACGGGCATCTCTTATGCAACACACCTTATTATCTTATTTGACATTGTCTTCTCCCTAGGTGCTTGCATATGATTAAAACATGGACCATGGACCTCATCGTAAATATAAAGCGTGGTAATCAACATTCCTCTAGTGGTAATAAACTGTATAAGTGTATGTGGGTCTGCTAATGAGATTACTACTGAATCGACCCCTTAAAAAGTCGACTCATCATCATCATCATCCACCCTTTTGTTTCGTCCCTCGTTGGACATAGGACTCACCCACAATATTTCATGTTTGCCTATCCTGTACTGTTTTCATCCAATTTGTTATTATCTTCTTGATATCGTTTGCGCAGCGTGTGGGTGGCCTTGCTACATTTTGGTTCTGAGCTCGTGGTTTTCATTCCACCATCTTTCATATCTACCTTCCATCCTTCAGCCTGGCTAGATGACCTTCCAGTTCCACTTCAGTTTACTTATTCTTTCTACAGCATCAGTGAGTGGCGTTCGTCTTCTTAATTTTTTGTTTCTCATTCTATCCTTAAGTGTTATTCCAATCATTGATCTTTCCATTTTTATTTGGGCTACTCCAAGCATTTCGGCTGGTCTTTGGGTGAGTGTCAGGGTCTACGCTCTATATGTTATTACTGGGAGCACGCCATCGTGGCATACTTTGTTTTTAGGTTGACAGGGCGTTACTTTTAAATACACCTCTTAGTGATCCATATGCTACCCACTTGAGATTTATTCTTCGCCGTATTTCATATCTTTGGGTATCTCGGTATATCTTAATCTCGCGACCTTACTATTTCTATTTCTAAATTCGGAAGTTTTGGTTTTTCACTTGATACCGGGTTCGTCATATACATATTTGTTTTGCTGGTTTTTATTTTTAGCCCAACTCTCTTGCGAGCAGTGTCAAGTTCTATTATCATGTTCATGATTTCTCCTTGGTCATCCGCTATCAAAACTGTACCTTCCACAAAAAAGGTATGCTTTAACTACTTTCCGTCTATTGATATCCCCTTTATATCCTAGTTACGCGACTTGAATGCTAGTTCTAGGACAGCTGTAAATAAATTAGGTGATAATGTGCCGTCTTGTTTGACTACTCGTTCTACTTTTATAACTTTCGTGTCTTCGTGTAGTTTGACTGCCATGATTGCATTTGTGGGGTTATGTATAGGTGCGGTTGCGACATATCTATATTTAGTCAATGCGACTTCCTTCCACGGCATCCAAAATGCTATTAATTTCGATTGTATCAAATGCTTTGCGGAAATCAGCAAAAGCTAAAGCCAGTGGTCTATTGTATTCTATAGTTTTTTCTATGAGTGCTTTGATACATTGGCTATGGTCATTTATTCCAAAGCCTTTTCTAAAACCTGGCCTGCTCGTTTGGCTGGAAACCTAATTTCTTTTCTAGTCTAGGTTGTGAATTGTTTGTGGCTATGGTTTAAATGTGGATATGGCTTATAGGTCACAAATTTTAGAGGTCTGCTTTATACCTTTTTTTATGGATTAAAATCGTTAAAGAATTATTCTGTTTAGTGGGTATGACTCTCGAATACCCGTTGGAAACCTATAAATTTGCTGAATAATAACTGTATAGGGTGACTACACAAATCCCCAAGTGGGTGTAAAGCACAACCAACAAGTACAAAAAATATTCAGCGAAGAAAAAATTCCAGCAGAATGGAGAACGAACACCTTAATCACTCTATTCAAAAAAGGAGACAAAAAACGACCCGAGAACTACCGAGGTATCAATTTGCTTAAAACATCATTGAAATTGACAACCAGGATAATTACTAACCGAATAACCGCAATCACAAACCTTGACTGAAGAGCAGCAAGGATTCAGAAGCGGGAGATCTTGTGTAGATGCCGTATTTATAATAAGGCAAATAGTAGAAAAAGCTGTAGAATATAATGTACCGGCATATCTACGTTTTATCGATCTACAAAAGGCATTCGATAGGATTCAGCTTCATGACATATTACAAATATTATATAAAAGACATATACCCACCAATCCAATTAATGTTATTAAAGATATATACACTGATAACAAAATAAGAATTAAAATAAAAATCCTGTGTTATGCCGATGATGTAGTACTATTCGCGGAACAGGAAGACGACTTACAAAGACTCTTATATCAATTCACTACGACTGCCAAAGATTACAATATGTTGATCTCAACGGAAAAAACAAAAACGATGACAATTACCAAAGAGCCAATTCGGTGCAAATTGGAAACCGATGGCAAGATTATAGAACAAGTAATGAGCATAAAGTATCTGGGAATCAAGATAACAAGCAATGGTTCCTTAAAGGATGAAGTAGAAGAGCAAATATTGAAAGCAAATAGAATAGCAGGCTGTTTAAACACCACAATATGGCAATATAAACATTTACAATTGGAAACGAAGACGAGGATTTATAAAAGGTCAATTAGCCCCGTCATAGCGTATACAGCCGAAACAAGAACCGACACCGCAAAAACACGGCGACGCATGGAAACGACGGAAATGAAGATACTGAGGCGAATAACGAACAAATCGCTAAGAGATAGAGTTAGAAGCGCAGAAATTAGACAAATATGTAATGTAACACCAATAGGAGAGTGGATAGATGGCAGAAGGCAGGAATGGAACGACCACATTAGTAGAATGGACAGTGAACGCCTAGTACGAATAACGAGGGATAAAATTCCAACAGGAAGAAGAAGCGTCGGAAGACCGAGAAAAGGTGGAGAGACAGCTTATAGTGCTCAATAAACTGGTATGGAACAGGCACTAGCATATTAAGAAGAAGAAGAAGAACAAGTACAAGGCTGAAATAACTATTTCTAAATATTAGTTCAGCTACTGAACCCACAGCTCAGTATTTAACTAAATACATACCGTATCATTACTCCGCACACAATACAACAATAAAATAGTAACGCACAAAATCAGACTCACGTATTCCTGCATATTACACAAAGTTTCTTACGAAACACTCCATTATCTCATTCTACATTCACCCCTCCATAGCTTTTTTTGTATATGATCGCAGGAGAGTTTCCATCTGGTTGTACATGTAAACGCTGACTACATATGAATCGACTAGTTATAAACTGTAGTAAAAGTTTACTTACCGTGGCCCGTTATTGAAAACCTCAATATCCATGCAAGATGACTACGTGGGTGGGTATAAACCACCACAACATGTATAAAACTAAATTACCAACTTCTGAACGTACAGTAGCTTGAAGTAAACTACTGCGTTCGCCTAATTCAATAATGAGCTGAGTGATTGTGCTATGTGGGGGGAATTTGGAATTATACTTAGCCGTGTGCTCCTAATCGACTGTTAATCTTGTGAGTTTCAATTTTATTATTAGATCTGTGTGCATAGTAATGGTACTGTGTGTACCGTTTAAATATGGGATGGGTGGAATTTGGAATTATAGCTGTGTGCTCCTAATCGATTATCAAACTTGTGAGTTAGAACCTACTGCATTGTAGGTAATTAACAGGCCATTGGCCTATACACAGAAGAAGAAGAAGCCTTGTTAGTTCCTGCTTTATTATTCGATCTATGCTCTTAGTAACGGCATTGCGTGTACCTTCTAAATATGGGGTGGGTGGAATTTGGATATAAGTTGTTAGCTCCTAATTGATTATCAAACTTGTGAGTTCATGTTTTATTATTAGATTTGTGTGCTTAGTAACGATACTGTGTGTATCTTTTAAATATGGGGTGGGTGGAATTTGGAATTATAGCTGCGTGCTCCTAAACTATTATCAACCTAATGTGTTCCTGCTTTATTATTCGATCTGTGCTCTTAGTAACGGTACTGTGTGTACCTTCTAAATATGGCGTGGGTGGAATTTGGAATTATAGCTATGTGCTGCTAATCGATTATCAACCTTTTGAGTTCCTGTTTTATTATTAGATCTGTGGGCTCCTAATCGATTATCAACCTTGTGAGTTCCTGTTTTATTATTAGATCTGTGTGCTTAGTAACGGTACTGTGTGTACCTTTTAAACATCTACTTGCAACCACTTTACACAATTATTTCTAATGTACATATTTGCTCTTACGGTGTTTAATCACAATTAACCAATTGTTTTTCATCTATAAAGCAATAGTTAATATGCTTATAAACTTAATACACAACAACAACGATAACTACGAACGAAAAAAACTAAATTTATAAGTTAGTAATATGATTAATAATTAAGTCTGAATAATTTAATAATACAAACAGGCTTGCAAAATGAAATAATCTTGTATTGGTAACTTTGCATAATTGATAAAATTTCCATTTAAGATAATACTTCTCTATAGGTTGGGTAGAAATCTGGAAATTAGAATGTAGAAAATATATTTCATTTCACTTTTTCGTGTTAATCATTTATGTATACAGGGTGTAAAAAAGTAGTTTAACAAACTTCTAGTGCTTGTAGTACTCGTCAAAATAAGAAAAAAGGTTCCAATAAACAGTTCAAGAAAAGATTTAAGGGGGCTACGATCCTTTAAAGGGTAAATAAAAATGTGTACTGACGACTTTTCGGGACCTTCCATAACTAAAGAGGAAATTAATTACCCAGTAAAATTAATGAAAGACGGAAAGACTCTTGGCCCTGACAGGATTCATGCAGAAATGTTTAAAATAATATAAGAAGGCAGTATAAGTAAACTACTGATAGAAATATATGACACAGGAAAATTGCCACACGACTAGTTGAAATCAACATTTATAACTATTCCTAAAGTTAATAACGCAAGACACCGTAAAGATTATAGAACGATATCGATAATGAGCCATGCATTAAAAATATCCTGCGGATAATCTATAACAGATTACATAAAAAATTTGAGCAAAACATGAAAAAGATGCAATTTGGGTTTAGAAGTGGACTTGGAAGCATTATTTGCCTTTCAAGGCATAACCCAACGCAGCCGAGACATGAATAACAACGCAGACGTGTGTTTGTTAGATTATGAAAAGGCCTTTGATAAAGTACAGCACGAACAACTTCTAGACTAACAAATATTGGGCTAGGTACTAAAGACGTCCGTATTATTGGTAATTTTTATTGGAATCAAACTGCAAACGTTCGACTGGTAAAGTATATAACAGAAGAACTACAAATCAGGAGAGTCATAAGACAAGGCTGTATATTGTCCCCAATGTTATTCAGTCTATACGCAGAAACAATTTTAAACAAAGTCTTGCAAAACAGAATAGAAGGCATAAACATCAATGGGGAACTAATAAATAATCTGCGATATGCTGACGATGCAATCATTTTAGCTAACAGTCTAGAAGATATGCAGGCTTTAATTGATAGTATAAACGAAGAAAGTAATAATTCTGGGATAAATATCAACAGAAAAAAAGATGCAGTACATGGTAGTTGCTTGCTTGCTTTGAAAGAGCGAGATCTAGGACGCGGTTTTCCAAGCATCTCTATGCACTTAGGCCACATTTGGCCCATTGTACACTCTAACTAAGAATTTTGCCTATCTGGGGTAATTCCAACTCCAGTAGTGATTTTTAACGTGTCACACGTCGCAGTGGCACGGGACCTACGGCTTTACTTCTTATCCGACAGAAGGCGAATTTTCAGATTTTTCCCCGCTAGAAAAATCTCGCCGACCTCAGCCAGGTTCGATCCCGCGTCCCTCGGATCTAAAGTCAAACACGCTAACCACTGGACCACCGAGGCCGGCACATGGTAGTTAGTACAAAAAATATAATTAACACTGCACTAAACATAAATGGAGAACCTTTACAACAGATGGAAACATGTAAGTACCTAGGATGTTATGTTAATGAGCAATGGGATCACAGTATGGAAATAAAATGTAGAATAGAACAGGCTAGAAATGCTTTCTTTAAAATGAGAAATGTTTTATCTGTTCGCAGTATGAAATCACAGTTGCGAATAAGATTAGTTAGATGCTATATTTTCTCGATTCTTTTATATGGATTAGAGTCGAGGACTCTCACGCAGGCAACGTGCAATAAGATTGAGGCGTTTGAAATGTGGGTGTATAGGAGGATATTGAAAATATGGGTGGACCGAATGACAAATACGAAGGTCCTCTAAAGAATGAGAAAAACGCTGAAGTGATACATATCATCAAGGTTATGAAAATGGAATATTTTGGTCATATAATGCCAAACGAGAAATACAAATTATTACAATTAATAGTCCAAGGTAAAATACAAGGAAACAGAAGACTTGGAAGAAGACTGACATCATGACTAAAAGAACTACGTCAATGGTATAGAAAGTGTACACGATCTTTGTTCCAAGCGGCAGTGTCAACAGTAGAGATAGCAATAATGATGGCCAACCTTCAATAGAAGAAGTACCTTAAGAAGAAGAAGAATGAAATTGTTTATTAGGGGTACTTTTAGAGGGGATCGGGGATGCTTTTCATGATTTTCAGTTATTTTTAAATGTTATTCCAATATTCGCATAGATTCAACAATTTTAGGTAGAAAAGGTACTCTTGTTTCAAATTGCTAGATCCAACCGTTTTACAGATATTTGAATTGAAAATTTTACTGCACTTGCCAGTGTGAAATTAATTTTACCGCAATAATTTTATTTTTATATAAAAATACGGCGATAAAAGGGCACAAGTGCAGTGTAATGGTGGTAGATAATATCATTCACAACTCATAAGGGTGGTTAACATAGGCGAGGAAGGTGGTTTGCTAATGTGTGGGCTGGACCTCTCTTCTTGCCAAATCGGTAAACAATTTTGATAGTAAATTTTAAAATTTTGTACCCATATTGATTGTAGATTAAATAGAGAATGTTACTTAAATTTTATAGTAAATTATTTGCCTGGACTCTTGGAAGATGTGCCTTTAGAGCAAACACAAATCGTGTATTTTATGCTCAATGGTGCCCCTCAATAATTTTCCAGAGAAGTTAAACAACATTTAAATGTTTTTGAGCGATGTTGGGTGAAACAAGGAGGACCTACCGCTTGGCCTTCAAGATCGCCAGATCTCAAACCCCTACATTTTCACTGGTGGCTCATGTGAAAAGCGTGGTTTATTTGAAGACAATTAATGATGAACAACAATTTCGAGAGTCATGTGATGTGATCTGATAAGGAATATTCCAGGAAGGTTCGGAGGAATATTCCAGGAAGATTCGGAGAAATATTCCAGGAAGATTCGGAAAAGTCCGTAATTCGTGGACTGCTGGCGGAAACGTGTTTCAAAACGAATGTGTGCCATATGGAATACCTACTGTCAAGGTTTAATAATCAATTAATTAAATTAATAAAAAACTTATGATCAAATTTTGTTCAGACATTATAACTCTTTTAAACGATTTCAAAAATAGGTAGATCTGCAAATTAGAAACTTAAGAATTTTTTACCTAAACGTATTCAGGTCTTCCAATAATCTGACCAAAATTAATAATTGGATTTTTTTGAAAGCTACATTCCTCCCTTGTTGAAACTACACTTATGAGTCGTTAATGAGTTTGTCCAACCATCATTACTTTGCACTTAGAAATTAACGTGTTCCTGCTAAATTTCAACAGAAAATGCTCTGTTATGGTATGAAATAAAAATAAAATTGCATTTCCCTTGGCAAGTGCACAAAAACTTTTAGTTCAAATATTGGGAAAACGGTTGGGTCTGTCGATTTGAAACAATGAGTACATTTTTTACCTAAAATTGTCCAATATTTTCGAATATTGGATTAACATTTAAAAAGCATTAAAAATCATAAAATTATCGTGAAACCCACTATCCAACCCCCACCAAAACTATCCTTTATGAGAGGTACAGCAATTTCATTCTAACGCCATCTAAATTTACGTAAGATTTAACGTTTGTGTGGGAAGTTTAATTAAAATTGAATTTTCGTAGTAGCTTGGGGAAACAAAAACCACTATTTTTATTTACCCTTTGAAGAGACGTAACTCCCTTAAAACGCATTTTCGAGACTGTGTTTATAGGATCTTTTTTCTTATTTTTATGAATACTACCAGCCCTATAAGTTTGTCATCATCATCATCACCATCTACTTCATGGATCAGGCCTTCGGGCCTGTTCCGACTCCAGTCGCCATCTCGCTCTCGGTCTCCCTATATCTCGCCTTCCTCTTGGTTTGTAGCTTAGCGCTTGTTTTGGGAGTCTTGCCGGGACCTTTCGTTTCATGTGGCTTTCCCATTGTTGCCTTTGAAGTTGAATTCTGTCTTGCAATGCGGTCACCTTTAAATGATCCCTTATTTCTTCATTTTGTAATCGGTCCGCTTTTGTGCACCATTACACCGCTCTTAAGAACTTCATTTCTGAAGCTTGGATTCTTGATTTGTTTTTTTTTTAGATATCGTCCAAGTTTCGCATCCAAACAACAGAGTGGGCACTGCCATTGCGTTATAAAACTTAATTTGGGTGTCTCCTCTTGTTTGGGTTCCAATGGACCTCCGCATTGTACCTCACATTACTTGAAAGTAGCAAAACTTATTTTTGATATCATTATCATACCCGTATGTACTCGCAACACCAAGAAGGGGTAGGAATTGTTTGATCAAACTTGACTGAAACGTTTAACTACTAAAAGGTAGCAATTGATTAAAATTTCATTCATATGGATCAAGTGATAATGACTTATCTGACAGTTCTTTCAGTTTTTTCTAACAATTTTATCAGGTGAATGTTTTGCGAGATTTTGTTCAGTTCTTTATTGTTTTCGCTTTTGATCCATTGTTTTGAGGGTGTGATCATGCCTAGAGTGCGCCAACGTGGAAATTACCGCCAATTAAGCGAATTCGATAGAGGTCGTATTGTTGGTTTGCGCGAAGGTGATTTTTCGTTCAGAGAAATTGCAAATCGCCTTAACCGGAACCAATCCACCATCATGCGCTGCTATCAGGCATGGAGTAAGAAGGGTCAGGAACGTCGCAGAAGAGGAACCGGGGGGCGAAGAAGAACAAATGAGGAGCAGGACCGCCATCTTCGACTTATGGCAACAAGAGACCGATTCTCCAATACCAGATCAATTGCCGATCAATGGTTAGCTAACGAAGGTCGACCTGTAACCCTTCGAACGGTTTACCGCAGAATCAGAACTTTCGGCTTGCAATCCTATCGGCCACATCTTGTGTTACTACTAACGGCTCAACACCTACAGCAACGTTTGGAGTGGTGTAGGTTCCGACTGCACTGGAACCTAGAGTGGCATAGAGTGGTGTTCAGTGATGAATCGCGATTCTGTTTGGGGATGCATGATGGCCGTATGAGGGTCAGACGAACACGTGGAGAACGTCGCAATGTTGAATTTTCTGTTGCGAGGCATGTGCACCAAACTGTGGGGATTATGGTATGGGGTGCCATAACTTATGGGAATAGGTCCCGTTTGTTATTCATCCGAGGCAATATGAACGCCCAGCGATATGTGGATGAGGTTATAGAACCCCATATTCTTCCATTTCTTCAGCAGTTGGAAGACCCACTTTTCCAACAGGATAATGCCCGTCTCCATATTGCAAGACGATCTATGGACCGATTTGCAGAAGATAATGTCAATCTCTTGCCATGGGCACCCCGTTCTCCCCATCTTTCGCCCATCGAGTATGTTTAGGATATTATGGAGAGAAGACTGAGGAACTTGCTGCATCCTCCGCATACGCTGCAAGCTCTATAGCACGAATTACAGGTTGCTTGGGACACAATACCTCAAGGGGAAATCGACCATCTGCTAAAATCGATGCCACGAAGAGTGGGGGAGTGTGTAACCAATAGGGGGGGACCAACCCATTATTAATAAAAATTATGATTATCCGGAAACCATTCTATTCCTCATCGACTAGTGTTTCCGCTATTGGACGCAGTCTATTTGTTAAATATTTTTGAATAGAGTTTATAGCCTGCTGTGGGTAAACTTTTGCCCCTGTAGTTTCCACAGTAGTTCTACTTTTGCTGTTATCCAAGAAGTTTGTTATCCCATTTTTTACACCCTGCATATCTCTCTCTCTCTCTCTCTCTCTCTCTATCTTGGCTTTCTTCCCGTTACGAGTTTTACCGTTCTCAAGCTCCAAAATTCTTGGTTTTCCCAGTCGCCTTCATTTAGTCCTTTTTCCATCATTACGTTTCTCATGCAGGTCTTCCATTTGACGGCTGGTCTTTCTCTTCTTCTCCTGTCTCGCGGTGACCAATTCAGAATTTCGTTTGGCCATCTCCCTTCTTCCGTTCTTTCGACTTGTCCGTACCATCTAAGTGCTTTATTTTCTAATCTTCTACTGATTGATGTTGTAATACCCATTTCCTGCCATATTATGTCTGTTCTTATTCGGCCTTTCGTGTATACTGCAGACATCTCCTCATGTAGTCTAGTTCGACCGTTCTTATTTTGTCCCGAACTTTAACAGTAATCGGCACATTTCGCCTTCACAAGTTGTTATATTTTCTAATATTGCGTGAAACATGTTCTTATTTGTTTCATTTGAGAGGTTTTTGTTCCAAATAGTTTCGTGGAATGCTCGTATTGGTTTGTTTCCTTCTATAACCTTGTCTTCTATATCTGACTATATCGGTTATTATTGAACCCAAATACTTATATTCCGTGCATGGTTTAATTATTTCGTTATCTATTCTTAATTCATTTGTTTGTCCTCCAATTTACATATACTCAGTTTTGCCATAGTTTATATTTAAACCCCACGATTTGTACTCTTCTTTCAGCTTTCTCAACATACCTCCCAAGTAGCACAGTAAACTTGGGCCAATATTGGCTCTCGTATATTGGGGATATCTCTAAATGTAACGTTTTTTTATAGTGGTAATATATTGGCTAACAAGGTTGGGCCAATATATAAAATCTAGTTAGGTAAAATATCTGCAGAATGTATTGATCCCTTGTTGGTCGCTCTTGTTGGTTAGATATTGGCTGCCAAGGTATGACCAATATTATAATATCTAGTTAGGCAAAATATCTCCAAAGTTTGTTGGCTTATTGTTGTTCGCTCTTGTTGATTATATATTGGCTGCCAAGGTATGACCAATATATAAAATCTAGTTAGGAAAAATACTTGCAAAGTTTATTGGCTTATGGTTGTTCACTATTGTTGATTATATATTGGCTACCAAGGTATGGCCAATATATAAAATCTAGTTAGGTAAAATATCTGCAAAATTTATTGGTCTATTGTTGGTTACTTTTGTTGTTTATATATTCGCTATCAAGGTATGGCCCATATGTAAAATCTACTTAGGTAAAACAACTGAAACGTTTAGTGGTAGTTAGTTTGTTGGTCACCTTTTTTAGTAATATATTGGCAGCCAAAATATGTCCATATGTTATAAATATTTAAGAAATTGTGGCAAACTAAGTAGAAAACAATTTACCGCGAATAGAATGCAAGGCATAATGTCAAACTTAGTACGTAATAAATAATAATCATATAAAAAATAGCATTAAAAAAGTGTGGTTCATTAATTTCAGTTTTTCAATATTAAGTCTTCATACGCTTAATTACTTCGTTGCTATGGTAACAAGCAGGAATTTAGGCAAAACAAGGGCTGTAGAAAATTGAGATATAATCAGATTGATAGAGGAGGCTATCAAACACACAATACCATCAATATTTGAAAATGAAAACCCAACGAACTGGGAGTGACACATGAGTGTATACTGCTAAAGAGGAACATAAAACAAATTTGATTTGATTGACGTCATAATTTGTAAATCGTGTTTAATGATATATATTGTGGTTTCGAGTACATACACCTACATAGTATCATGGCAGATATGTCAAAGGGTATTTACCGAAATTGTTTACATTTAACTTGGAAAAGTTGTATACTGCAGAATTTTCCGGGGAAACTCCGAACCTACCTCTACGTTTTTCCCTGATATGACTGCGCAGAGATACACCCTTTTGCGAGCTCCTTTAGTAGTTTGCAGGGCTGCAGCGATCGAAGTGCGTTTCGGGGCAGTTCCAATTTTTAAGTAAGGACACCCTTAAATATTAATAAATAAACACATACAGGATGCAGCATTTCATTATTACACACGCCGTAATTTGTGTTGTACATAACCGTGCCTTTGTTTATTATAATTCTATTAGTCACGAGTGTACTTTTGATATGAATATTGTTTAACGTGTTATGACATTCATAAATAGAATGCCTTTTAAAGGCTTAACTGGCTTGTTTGATTTCAGTATTTACCGTGCAGTAGATAGGCAGAAAAGTGGCGAAGCTAGAAGGAAAGATTTTTTCTGCCGTCAACAATTTCTTTTCGTCTTCCCCCTTAGTAAATCAAATTAAGGATTTAATGGTAAGTTTTTATTTTATTAGCGCCTAAGGTGATTAAAAGGTAAATTGAAAACGTGCCGAGGGAATTTTATGCACACTTAAATATGAATTTTACCTGCAGTTTAAAACGTCTTAGTAAAATATGAGTTTCTGTAAAATGGAATAAATTATAATAAGTGAACTTTCTTTACATTGTTAATGGTAATTAATTTATTTGGGCTTACGCGTTTTTATATCTACGTTAGAATTAATTTTTAAATTTTAATTAAATTGAATTTTGGCAAGTTTTCAATAATAGTTCGTGTAATTTGCGTTCAAATTATACAAAAACACTTGATTATTTGTCTCTTTGATATACAACATTTCAAATTATATTGTAATAATTAACTAAACTAACTAAAACTGACTTGTATGTTGATTAGGAACGTGAATTTAACTTTTTCTATTTATAATTTTTGTGGATATTACGTTTAACGGATACAGCGCGGAAATGTTCTGTACGTTCGTTATAAACGAGATTTCTATTTATCGACCCGAAAAGATATAAAGTAGTAATTCTAAAAGTGTTGGTCGCAACCCCCTGGGGTTCGCGATATAGCATTAGGGGGGTCGCTGGAGGAGGAAATAATGCAAAACGCCTTTTCAAAACTTATTTATCAAGATTTATTTCTGCTTTTCACGAAGCAAACAGAAATAAATCATTCTTAAAATATTCAAATTTTCATTAAATGCAAGAACCTCGACATCAATAACTGTAAATATAAAAACAAGTTGAAAAGTAAAAATATTAATGTGATATGTATAGGCTTAGGATAATTATACACTAGAAACCTCAAAATATGCATGCAAATAAGCATAAAAAACATCCAAAATATGCATTTAAATATGCAGTAAAAAGTCAGCTAACTAAAAAACAAACATTAACAATATATCAATACATATATATGTTTCCATTAAAATGCCCAAAATTACTTTTAATCCAAAAATATTTAATTAAAATTAATCAAAAAACACAGAACTAATTTAAAATTAATTAAATTAAAAAACAAATCATAATTGCACTTAACAACAACTAGATGTAATACATTTTCGAATGCAAATTTGCGCCTATTGTTAGCGAGAATTACTTTTGTACTGTGAAAAGACTCTCTGGACATCACACGACACTATTGGTACAGATTCATAATTTACAATGTCAATGATATTTAAATCTTCATTTATTGCGTCAAGGAGTGTTTCATTTGGCAACACCCCGCTTATATTTTTCAATTGTTGATACCCCGTATTTTTTGACTCATTTCGTTTAATTTATTAATGAAATCCATTTTCTCGAGTTTAGTTAAACCCCCTTAATCATATCTTCTACTATTTAAATACTGTCTTGTAAAGATAATCCCTTCGCTTCTAGTTTAGAAATTGCAATTAATGCAAACTAAATTAGCTCGAATAAAAGTCAAATCTTCGTAACTACCTTTTTTTTTCTAAAAATACCCTGTGCTTCTTCAGAATCGAATTCATTAACAACTTTCTTCATAATTTTCAGCGTAATACACAGCAGCGTAGATCCAAGTTCCCCATCTTGTAATGATTGGCGCGGGCGGAAGTGGCGCAACTTCCCGAAATTTCTACACACGACTTCGTGCTTTGAGAAAAATCTTTTTCACAGATCATATCAGCACGTTAACGTTTGAATAAAGATTGCGAACTAAGTCAGCTACTCGGTGTAAACCATCTGCTAAACCGATCACGTGTATCATGTTTGGATACAAAATCTGTAGTCCTCGCATTGCTTTGCACATATATGGTGCAGCATCACTATAAACCACTCGCAGTTTTTCATATAAAATTCCAGACGGCCACAATAAGCTTAGAGAGTTGTTGAAAAAAGCAGCAATTGTTGAATGATTTACTTTATCCAAGAATTTTAAAGTCAGCAGATATGATTTATTTTTTTCTTGGTTAACCCCTAGTTTACTAAACAAAATTTGCTACGCATATTTGTTCTGCCTCGGTTGTTTCATCCAAGGACACCCAAATACTGTGGTCCTTTACTTTTGCTTCTAGTTTGTGTAATATTGCTGCATATAAGTCGGAAACATAATTTTTTCATAATGTCGATTCGTCTGGAATATTCTGTTTCCTGTACTTTTCCAAAAATTGAAGAACTGCATTCTTTAATTTAACCAACAGAATATCAGCGCAAATAAAGGCTTCACAAATTTCTTCAATAAATTCTGAATGTTTAGGCCCAGGCTTTTGTAAAGCAAATATTAACACTTGCCTTTAGTTATTCTCCCTTTCTCGATTTTTACTACCTGCGTGTTTTCCGGTTTGGAGATGCTGCGTAAATTGGAACTTTTTGGTTGCCGCACCAGGAACTTCGCAGTATTTACAAAATAACAGTCGCCCATCTGTTGTGAAATCATCATAGTCCCTGGCAAACTGGTTTAAAATAGCACTTATACACTTTTTTTCTTTCGACATCTTGATGTCACAATATTGGAACTAGAACAACTGATTCTTGATGAAATGATGAATTGTTAAACTTTCAACTTTCACAGGTTTTCGCGTTAATGCAACAGGGAACGGGAAAAGTCTGGTAATCCTTTTAGCATTTCCAAGAATTTTGGTTTCTCGAAGCTTAACAACTAGGAAAGTACCTACCGATTCAAAATACAGAATGAATGCGTTTAGAAGATTATTTGAAATTTCTGAAAATTCCCAGGCTGCTTGACGAAGTGAATCGGTACTTGATAACAAACAATTGTATAAATATAGAATTTAAACAGACAAATGCTGCAAATTATGCTCAAAACATTTAAAATACGCATTTATCACTAAAAATATCTAAAATATGCAAATATGTAATTATTCTAAGCCTAGTGATGTATGTGCTTGTTTTTTAGAAACTAGCTCTTCATATCTGGGCTCTGTATTCGATACACACACAATAATATCATTTGCAAGTTTGAGGCGATTTCTTAATTTTGTTTTGATGGCAGTCATAGACGAGAAACTTAATTCGCAGGAATATGATGTAACAAATGGGACCAAATAATTTATAGCTGTATCCGCAAGCTCGGGGTATTCTCGCATTCTCTTGGTTTGATCGACGCTCTGGGAAAAGAAGTTTAGTTTCAACATTTCATCACATGATATTTCAATAAATTATTCTTTCATGTTTGTCGAAATTTCAGCTTCTTCAAGGGAATTGTCTAAAAACGGCTTCAGTATCCATCTGTGATTGTCGTAACTGGTTTGGGTTTCTTTGGGGAAATAGTCAAGGAGCTGTTGTTTTAAATTGTGCAAATTAACTTGCATATCTGCAAACACGTGCTCAGAATTTATCATAATATTATCCTTAACTAAGTCTTCCATGAGTTCTTGAACTCACTGGAATGAATGAAACTGATATTTTCCTAATGAAGTAGACCAGAGATCAAGTTTGTTCATAAGTACGTTAATTTTGTTTGTGGCTGTTATTATGTTAATATCGCGGCCTTGCAAACTGCTATTCAGAGAGTTTAAGTGCTCGAGAATATCAGCAAGGAAATCTAGCTTAAGAAGCCAAAGGGAACTGGAAAATATGCTCACATATTCCGTGTTCTCATCTTGCAGGTACATCAAAAGTTCCGCTTTTAACTGGGTGGTATTCACTTCCAATAGAGTACAAAATAAAACATTTTCTGTACTACCATGTCCAGTATTGTATCTTACATATGCTGTAAATTGGGCACAGTTAGAAATACCCGTGGATTCGCCTATCTGTAATGAGAAGTGCGTGTACTTCTTAGTATTTTCAACTTGTGTTCGGATATCTTCTGCCAATGTCACTTATTTTTCTTTGGATAGTATTAACAGTATAGCTTTCAGCTTGTCAGCTTCTTTTTCACCAACCATTTCAACAGCCGTTGTTAAAATCAGATTTTCAGTAATTGTACGCTTACTGGTTTTTGTAATGCGAAATACAACTCGATATCTTGATAGTAGTACTTTTTCATTAGTAGTGGTTGCTGATGTAAAAGTGGCCTGCTGCTTGTGAAGGGAGTTTAGCTTCCTTCAAAGAATTCCACAGGTTTTTCTTTTTGTCTGAATTTTGGGTATTAAATTGTCGAAATAGCTTTGATGGCTTCATACTTCCTTTTAACAATATTTCTCGATAAAGTACGCACTGGGGTTTCTGTGAAATAAAAGTAAAACCATATTGGAGATATTAATCGCTGTACAATCTATTTTACTTTGTATTCTTATCACTGCCAGACGCCGAAGGTTCTAATGGCTGTTTTAAAAATGTACTTAAATATACAGCTCGTACTTAACGTTAAATATTTGTTTATTACACTCAATACACAGTCTGCAGTACAGCACACAATTTTGAAATTATTACTAATCTCATCCCGGCCCGCTGCTTATATAGAACAAAATGGATTTTCCACATTATTCCAGCTCTCTTCAGAATATGGTGGAAATTTCCGGAAATACTGAGAACAAATAAATAAAGTTTGCTACTTGGTAATAGATGGCGTCAGTTGGCCGTTTTGCTACTATATAAGAGAGGGTTGCGAGTGAAATTTTGGCGAAAAGGTGGTCGCTCTAAAAAATTTGGGAACCACTAATATGAAGGTTAATAACTATAAAAGTCCAATTAATTTTAATGCTACTGTAGTAGTAGAACTCTAGACAAAATACATGGAAAACTAAAGTTTTACGTCTGCAAAATACTTTGGCTAAAAATCTAAACCAGTGTCTCCTAACCTTTTCTGTCAGCGACCCAAAATTTGCTAAACACAATACATATTTCTAATTTAATATATTATAATTTACTACACAAGCAACATATAATTTCATATAAAAATTAATAAATATCAGTGACATCTCTGATGCTGGGAAAGTTTCTGTACCAATATCTCTAATCGTGACTTGACATTTATTGTTAAAGCGCATCGCAAATCATGTTCTGGATTGAATTTATTTCTTGCTTTAATTTCTATTGCCACATGTAGTGGGGAATGGTAACAATATTTTTTCAGATTCTTTGGTTAAAGCGGTTTTGTTTGCCAGCGAAACACAAACGTTTGCGCATGGACTTTCGCAACCCAATATTTGTCATTCAAATGATTAGCGAAATCATGATTTTTCTTCACTCACAAAGGTTGAAGGAATACCTTGATTATTAAGAACATGGTTTTGTACTACATAACATAGCTATTAAATGTTATAACAAATAATGATATTTTCTCTACAACAAAGTGGAATACTGTTTATTAACATTTTTGGAACCTTAAAATGCTGTTTCTATATCAGTAATGCAATTTCAGCAATGTTTTGAGAAGTTATGAATGGCTCTTGCTATACCTGTCCATTCAGTGCTGTTTTTGAGCCTTGAGGTTTTCCTTCAGCTCACACCCTACTTGCCTTTTATCTTCCCCATAATAATTTTCTGGAGTAGTTCGTATCTGTCGTGTCGCAGAAAGTGACCTAGGTATTCTACTTTCCTTTGTTATGTTTGTTTGATTTTGCCGCTTCATCTGAATTAAAGTCTTATTTTAATTGCCGCTCTTAAGTCGATTACTAATTTCATTATTATCAAAGATTAATTTATGGGAGGTCACTTTTGCGAAGCTTCCGAAAGGTTCTCCTTGTTCTGCTTGTCGTGCTTGTTTAGTGTGGATATGCCGATCGAAAACAATTCTTGGAATCCTTTGTTGGAAGATTATTTCGGATCTTCCACGTGGAATATTTTGTTCTAGAATTCTTGCACCATATTTCGTTACATGGTGGAATCTTCCAGCTGTTGGAAATTCGCGTTGAGATTTCTAGTCAGTCGATTTAACGCCTTCGCGCGGTTGCTCGTTATCATTTCAGCGCCGATGACAAATACGACAAAAGTGAGCGCTAGCTTCTGAGGGTGAACGCACGTGATTTTGTGGAGATGGAGTTTTATGGCAGCGCCTCCGCTAAATTAATATATCGTGTTGTTTTCTTGCCTGGGGCAAACGAATCTTCGATTTGTGTCGGATTAAAAATATTAGTAAAGTGTCAGCTTTTTGTAAAGGCAATTTAGTGAAATTGTTTTCTCGACTTCTGTCGGACTAAAGCCTCCAACCCGGTGAATTCCTCCACTAAGCCGTTGCACGTGATAATTCTGTACAACAAGGGAGATTTTGGCCCCTGAAGTTCCCGTCTTTTTTTCTCTTCGAAGAAAGCCTTGGCTTGTAACGTTATCTCCTTCGGCATCCAGTCTTCAGGGGTGTGCCTGCGATTTTGACTGTTTCTTTAGGACCTAAGAACACCCCAAATTGTGCCTGCCTCTTTTTGTCTACTCCCTACCGACGAAAACCAAGGTAAAACAAATTGTTAATTGTGTTGTGAAAACTTGTTCGGGGATTCATTTTATTGGTTTAATGTGCTGAACCACCTTTTCTTGATGTTATGCAAAGCGACCTTCTGCCGTCTGTTGCCAGTATTTGTTACTTGTAAAGTGTAATTGAATATGATAATTTCTGTAGACACGAACGTCACTGGCTGCGCAGATCTGTGTGGTTAGTAAAGTAAATGCCGCAAAGCAGGGGCGGCGAGCCTTTTCTTTGAACTTTCCAACTACCCTTGTGTTAAACCGTAATTATTACCGTTTTGATTGTATTTTTTTTGTGTTATGTGCACCATATCTTCTATTTCTGTGTACTTTTATTGTATTGTGGATGAGCTTTGTAAGCTTTATATACAGGAGGAGGCACAATAAAGGTGAGTTCGATTCCCGTAAGCTGCTGGCTTTTCGGCCTTCCACGAGAACTGGTAATCTGCTGTGATTTGGAAGGTGGCGCCCACTAATTTTGACCTACTTTGTACACAACT